>JABCKT010006444.1:0-176199 GCA_018858115.1 Tephrocybe rancida | reverse complement strand
GGGTCCATAGCACCTTCAAAATACAGCCAATTACAGAGCATATTATATTGTGGGATGGATTCTGAAAGCCTTTCTTGATGCCTTACTGTCTTTATCAAGAGAATTCCAACAAGCTTTTCCTAATATGACTTTATTTGCCACAGATTCTGGATTCGTAGCGAGGAAGTGCTTAGTATAACGCGTAATAAGTGCGACGCGACGGCGCCAAATGGACGTGTTTGATGTATTACATAATTTAATTATTGACATAAATTGCCTATTTTGGATGAGGGATCACTTGAAACTCAGACCTCGACCTCGAAACTGGAAACTGGAAACCGCGACCAGGAACTCGAAATAAATTTCGATAACTAAGGTCATACTATCC
The DNA here is from genome assembly GCA_018858115.1 of Tephrocybe rancida. NCBI lineage: Eukaryota > Fungi > Basidiomycota > Agaricomycetes > Agaricales > Lyophyllaceae > Tephrocybe > Tephrocybe rancida. The sequence continues at coordinate 175,832 of JABCKT010006444.1, read as the reverse complement.
AATTCAGTTTCGGGAGGCCCGAAATGTATAATCTCGGGATGAATTCCGGGTCGTCTCGAACCTACCCTCAAGTTATTAGTTTCAGGAGGTCCAAAACTGGTTCCCGAACTTCCCGTTTCGGGACTGATTTTAGAAGCCCTTAAACTTATAGTTTTGTGCCACCTCAATTCTGTCCCAAGAACAATAGATTCGGGACTGATTTCGGCTTCCCTGAAATAATAAGTTTGGGCTTAGTTTCCGGACTCTCTTAAACTAGCTCTTAAAGAAGAAATTTCAGGACAGTTTTCAGGTGTTGTGAAACTTATAATCTAAGTAAAGATTTCAGAGGTCCTTAAGTTCAGGTCTAAACTAATAATTTAAGTATAGGTTTAAGTCCTCCCTGAACATGTTTATTTCCGGTGTGTGTTCTAATTTTATTTCTTCCTCAGCCTCCTTTCGATGCATCGATATGCCCAAAGCTCGAAAAAGGAAGCTCCCCATCGTCTCCATTGAAACTGCGAGCAGTGCTTCGAGCACGCCACTCTCGAGTCGGACAACTATTCGCCGATTCCATGTACTTTTGAAACAACGCACTCAGCTCAAGGCCGCCAGGACTTTATATGCGGATTCAAACAAAGCGCTAGCTGAAGTTGAGGATGAAATTGCAACACTCGGAGGATTGGAGCAGTATCAGCGGATGTCTGCAGTTGGACAAGGAACTGATCGTGGTGGAGGAAGTGAAAAGGTGCTCATTGGATGGCTGAAAGACGCTGGGCTGAACAAAGATAGAGCTTCCAAGCTCCGGTGCGTTGTTCGTCCTTATATATTATATAACGGCTTAACGAAAGTAGGCTGCTCGAGGTTGGTGCTCTCAAGCCTGATAACTACTCCACCTGTACGACCTGGATCGATCCAACTCCTATTGATCTGCGCTCGCGCCACCCTTCCATCATGGAGCAGGACTTCCTTGAGCTTGACGTGAATGAACACCATGAGAAATGGGATGTTATCAGCCTTAGCTTGGTCCTCAACTTTGTCCCAGAAGCGAGAGATAGAGGCAAAGTCTACATTCATTCTCTGCTGAACCTCATTGAACTGTCATAGGACGTATGCTCTCACTCGCGCGTGAGTTCTTAGCACCTAATGGGTATCTTTTCTTGGCGGTACGATCTATGTATTGTGTCGTCAAACAGCTGAGCCCAACTGAACGATACATTTGCAGCTTCCCTTTCCCTGCGTCAACAATTCACGATACGTTGATTTACCATACCTGAATATACTCATGAAAACCATCGGATTCGCGGAGGCGAAAGAGAGGTGGAAAGCAGGCCGCAAAATGGCTTATTGGCTCTACCAGAAAATAGAGCCGTCTGGACTGTCTTCTGACCGCTTCAGCAAAAAATTGGTGCTTCGTCAAGGTAACAGGAATAACTTCTGTGTTTTGTTGTAGGGGTATATGTAGTAGGTACATACCAGATATCGCGTGGGATACATACAGAGTAGCTATAAAGGCTGACAAGATCCTGAGTGCATTGTTAGGCCCAACCAGTGCCGCTACAGTCTGTGCAAGATTGATTGGCGCAATGCTACATAAGGCATTCCCCTTTTAATCCAATACTACGTCAATCTCCCAATCTCCTAGTCGATCTCCAACCTAGTTCAAGGATCTGCTTGAATATACTCAATCATGGGGAGCCTGTCAATCATTCATTGGAACGATGTCTACCGTGTTTCTCCTCAAAAGGTGTCTCCGCGTTCAGCGGACACCATCGATACCGCCCAGTTTGCTGCAGTCATTGACGATATTCGCGACGCTTGGGCAGACATCCCGCCCGGGAAGAAAGATGGCCTGCTCCTGTTCTCTGGCGACGTTTTCTCTCCCTCTGTTGAAAGTTCAGTGACCCGCGGAAGCCATATGGTAGTGACTATCTAACACGAGTCCTGTTGCATTGCTCAACAAATGTTGGCGTAGGTACCAGTGATGAATCTACTTGCACCAGACGTTTCCTTGACTGGTGTGTGGGCAGTATTCTGTCGTTTTGGCATGCAGCTCATATGACTGGGGCTAGGCAATCATGACTTTGATTTCGGTAGGAGACTCGCGGTGTACGACCACACGAATTGATATTAATTCAGAGATCAGGATACCCTCATCTCACCAAGCTCGTTCAGGATACAACCTTCGTACAGGATACCTGATATTTTTAACATTTACCGTTCAACTGATTCGTCTTTTCTCGCCAGCCCTGGATTTTGAGCAATATCATCGACAGCGAAACATCCAGAGTGCCCGAGACCCTTCATGAGTACCAGATCTTTGAAAGAGCGGGTGTCAAGATTGGGGTCATTGGCCTCGTTGAAAAGTCTCTGGTACCCCTCTACGTTATGCTCACGCATTTCCTTACGTTTTGTCCCAGAGAGTGGATTGCGACCGTTGCGACATGGCCTTCCAACTTCATATACAAAGACATGACCGAGACAGGAATCGAACTCTCTCAACGTCTGCGTGAAGAACATAAATGTGACCTGATTATAGCGCTCACACATTCTCGGTGCGTGTTGAAGACCTAACATTATCCGGACTGATTCAAATGCTCAATCAAGGGTGCCCAATGTGAGGATCCTTCGATCTTTTAGCATTTCAGCTCATCAACCCCCTTTTATTAGGATATATCACTTGCGAAAAGTCTACTAGCATCCTCTCCATCTGCTCAGGAAGCCTACCCAGTATTCCTATCGCACGGTGTCGATATTTTACTTGGAGGCCATGATCACCTGTACTTTGTGAGCAAAGGAGTAAGTTCTTGGGAAGGTTATGACCTCCAAGAGGCTGTTCTCGGGGCAGAAGAGGACCATGGTGATGTTCTCGTTGTTAAGAGTGGATCAGACTTTCGCGATCTCAGCGAGTTGAAACTGGAACTCGAGAATACCCCACCTGGTAGTGTTAGACGCAAGGTCATTAAGCGTATCACAGGTATGTAAGACTGCCTCGAGATTTTTTTTTGATTCTACCTGACTATATAACTGCTATAGGCAAACGCCATACAATCCATCCAGGGTCTCGGTCATCTCAGCCTATGGCAACGCTACTGAAGACTTTACTCTCCTCAGTATCGGACACAATGAATGCACCGGTCTGTAAGACCGCCACCACCATCGATTGCCGTTCACAATTCATCCGTACTGCGGAGGTGTGTTCTTGTAGAATTCTTACCGTCGCCCCTTGTTCATCCACCATTGGATTACTTCTACTTTAGTCTGCAGCGGGAAACCTGATTGCAGATATCATCCGTCACGCTTACGATGAGACGCTTTGCATGAAGGGGTGCGGTGGATCGGACGGCGTTTTTATCTGTGCTGGGACCTTGCGTGGCGACTCGACCTACGGCCCAGGTCTGTACTATCTGTCCTCGCTCTCACAACTGCATCTAAATACAAACGCCAAGGTGTCGTGACTCTTGGCAACATACTCGAAATCCTGCCTTTTGAGGATCCTGTCGTCGTGCTAGAGCTCGACGGAGTTGCCATATGGGATGCACTGGAGTCGTCACTCTCGACTTGGCCCGCACAGGAAGGGTAAGTTCATAGTGAAGCACTGAAATTATTGGAATCACGAGCAAACACTCAGACGTTTCCCTGTCGTATCTGGATTCCGTGTATCCTGGGATTCTCGCCGGACCCCAGGTAGCCGCGTCCTAGGCATCTGGATCACCCAGGAAAGGGAATACAGTGTCTCTAGTCCTACAGACAAAAGCGAAAACTCGACGCCTGAGCTTGCTGACGGAGAGCCAATCACGAGGGACAACAAACGCACTTACAAGATCCTTACTCGGGAGTACATGGCACAGGGACACGACGGCTTTGTGGCTTTCAAAGGCAAACCATATCTCGTAGACGACGAAAGTGGCCAGCTTATGAGCAGTATCGTGCGCAAATACCTCTTAGGTCCTTTTTTGTATCCAGTATCCCTTGAACTGTCTATTCAACTGGCACCCTACAGGTTCTCATTTCGTCAACATGATGGCCAAACTGGTACCGAACCTCAAGCCTGGTATGATTACGCAGCCGAGGACATCAGCAGCTATCTCTCGCGAGGTTTCCAGACGGCATGCGCAATATCACGCCGAGTCTGCTCAGAAGTGGAAGCATGCCGCAAAGTTGGCTCTGCAATGGTCACGAAGATCCCGATTGCACTACCAGGACCAGCTAACTGTGTGCACGACGGAGCACATGACTCCGGTCGATGCTTACGACGGCCAGAGTGTCCGAAGAGGTGACGATGTACAGAAAAAGCATTACATGTTCAACGAGGAAGACATGATTATCATACATCCTGAAATTGACGGAAGGCTCAAGAATCTTGGGAGGGATTGACACGATAATGCATAGACCACAAGCAGAGCCTAACATCGATCATTATATGTATCATGTTGTTGAGGAGGTGGTAGGGCTATTTGGGAACGACAACGGAGGGCAACTGTACCCTTTCTGGTGGATTGCCTAGTATCGAACGTCCATAGTGTGTGAGAAGGCCAATACTACTTCCCAGACCTGCGCCACCTAGGATGACTGAGAAAATGGGCCTTGATGTTAACATTGGATGCCACAGGCCGTTGATATCATCGAGTGCACGTACGGTTTACAACACCAGCTCGCTTCCAAAACATGCCCGTGGCCAGCACACTTGTGAGAACAGATCCAATAGTGGCGTGGTCGTCCGCTCTAATTCTATCGGTCTAATTATTACACTCCGTTCAACCAAAGAAGGATTAATCGCAATTGTTAGCACAAACATCATACGCTGCTTTGACCCGTTTTGAACGTAAAAGGACCTCGTTACACGTGCTGTACCACGCATAGGCAAGTCCGCCGCTTGCTGCTGTGCCTATAGCTGCATATAAGCGATAGAATATGGGCGGCTAGACACGGTTCGCACCCCCCAAGCCGCCCACCCAAGTCGCACGAAGTAGTCGGTTGACAGAGAACGAGCCACGTCCACGAGATGAGAGTAGATAGGCCAAGTAAAGAGGAGGAACAAGCAAAGAAGATATCTGATAGCCTGTGGTCATTGCATTGCGAACTAGATATTCAGTGTCTGATGAACGATTCATGGCGGTCGCGGTGAAGTCTGGAGCGGGGCACATGACCGCTTATGTCTGTGCGCTCTCCTGACGTAAGCGAGACTTTCTTTTTCCCTGACCACCATGTCGACCATGCTTGAATCGTTCGACACACAAATGCTCGACTTCCAGGCCGACCCTGACTATTCTATGTCCTCTGATCCTTGGTTCCAGGATGAGGCTATAATGGAGGATGACGGTCATACACCACTGCAGACCACAATTGAAGTTGATATGGAACCCTATGATGAGCAGGGCCATCCAGAGTATGAGATGGAGGACGACTCGGAAAATGTTGAACCAGATTCAAATGACATTCCAGACGTGGAAGTTTATGACGCTTCTCGCTTTCAGTCTCCAGATGCTTTCGATGCCCACGAAGTTCCTACTCTTTCCGTGGATCCCCCAGAGCCTCTCCCAATAGCGACGGAATACATTGAATCATCACATCCTGCTCCGACTCTATCTGAGGCACAGAATTCCGATGAAATTGCATCTGACGTGTTATACCGCCACCTGCCCTCGTCTCATCTCCCAGATCCGTTAACTGAAATAACGACATCGTCCACGGAACAGCCTACAGAGGCTTCACACCATCCGATTGATCATGATGGGGCCAATGTGCCAGCGACAAATGACTCGCATGACTCGCCAAGCATTGTGGCAAAGGAACCCCTTTTGGATGGTCAAACCAATGGCAACGAGCACAAAGAAGATGTCGCTGTCATATCAGAAAATGCTCTACACACCGGGCCTTCCACAGATCATCGTGATGACGAGATAGAGCACCCAGCTGAAGAGTACGCAGAGCCCCTTGAGTACGAAGGCTCAAACAGTGACCCACACGAGATCTCTGAGGGGGTCTATATTGACCCTCCACCACCTGTGCTTGTTTCCCTCTCCACCGAAGCCCCATCGATCAGCCTTTTCAATTCGCCATCCAAGTCGCGACTGAACTCACCTCACACAAAAGAGTCCGATGCTCCCGAGCTTGTAGTGCTACTCAGCCAACTCCCTACCCTTTATTATGAGCCATTATCGAGCGTCTTTCAAGCCCTTCGCCAAGAGGAGTATCTTGGTGACGTTCCAGATCTCTTGCATGGCGAACTCCTTCTCGATGCCTATGATTTGGAACTAACTATGTCGGAGGTGAGACATCCTTGTTTCTATCATTTTCTCTGACCAATGATTCGTTTACAGGATTATACATATGCTCACGAGCTGTCATTGCATGACCTCAATGTTTTGCACGACGGCCTAAATAAACCCGGACCTCTTCGTTTGCGGCTGAGAGCGGTTACACCAAGATTCATCGAACGCTATCATTTGCTACAGGACCAAATTGCCCAGCTTCAATTAGCAGAACCTACAGCGGACCCCGAAGAGCCCAGCACTGCAGTCGTCTCCGAGTCTGAAGCGTCACTTGAAACCGAAACATTCTTCGAAACGTCTGGCGCAGAACTTGCAACCGAGGATATTTCTAGTACAGAACCTCTTGAGCCTGAAGTACACAGACATGAAGGTATCCGTTACTTCTACCGCACACTGAGTACGTTACTGACAAATTTACGCAAAGGTGAAGGTACCCCATCATTGTCAAACGATCAAGGAGACAACCATAAGCCGGAACAAGAGGAGACAGCTGCGGATCCATACCAGCACGAGGAAGAAACTGTACAAGAGGAAAGTATCACACCAGTCGCAGGAGCTGACAACGCGAACAAACGTAACTCACCCGAGGCGGAAGCTGAAGATGATCATCGCAATTTTCATGATGATAATGGTCACCAACATGACGAAGATCAGCATGACGGAGGCCGCGACCCACACGCTGACGATTCCCATCAGGAGGACGACTTTGAATTTACCCCGAGTGGTGAAGCAGGTGAAGAACCTGTGGTCCATGCGCAGATGTCCAATGCAGCTGTCAGCGCTCTTGAAAAGAGTGAGCTCGCCGAATTTTTGGCCTACGTCGTGGAGGCTGATTATGGATGGTTCGAAGATGTTGAGAATATTGACACCGCAAACTTGGACTCAGTTGGACTGCAGGAAACTTCCGAAGGGTTAGGTGAGTGACTTCAGCGTTTCTTGCAATTTTATGCACTAACGAAACAAATCAGATTCCGTAGTCCCCGGTGCCGCTGTGGAACGGGAGTTAACTAACCTGGCACAAGAGCTTGACCAAGCTGGTGAGGAGTTGTCTTCGTTTGATTTTTGACGCAACTAACTCAGCACGCTGTCAACTTCAGACTCCCTAGTAGATGCAGACATCGTAAATGATGCTCAGGACTCCGAGGTGGCGGACCCTTCACACCTGCCTGATGATCACTGGGATGATACTCTAGACGGTGAAGGTGAATGGGAGGAGGAAGAGCACGAGCTCGGCCAAGAGCACGAATATGCTCCTGAATACGAACAAGAGCTGGAGCACGAGCACGAAACAGCTTCTAACTTGAGTTCTGTTACACTTTCGAGCAAATCGTCAATCAAACGTAGCTTGTCGGAGGCGGAGCTTGAGGAGTATGAAGATGAAGAGCTCTCTCCAAGTTCTCCAGGTACGGCACTGACTTGACTTTTATCATACATTGTTGCTGATATTTGAGAGACAGATCCCAAAAGGCCTCGAGTTGATTGAGCTTGTCCGCGTTTCGTTGCAGATTGCCAGAGGCCGATATACCCCTTTACGATCCGCTTCAAAGCCCACACCCTTTGTCTCATGCAACCGCACCATATCAAGGCTAGGTCGTCTGTTTTTGTGCTGACAGTCATCATGTTTACAGGTCACGCATCTCCCGAACGATTTGCTAACTTTTGACAGGGAATCATGGATCCTCAACAAGTTCCATCAAAGATGGGGAAAATAGAATTATAGTACCTATCATATTTGTTCTCAGCCTACTTGTTCATTACAACCCAATCTTAATGACCATTCAATCTACGCTCAGTAAGAAACGCAATCAAGTTATACACATACGGACGAGTGTGAAAATGTAAATCATTAGATAGGAGGTCAAAATACATAGACGATAGGTTCCAAAGAAATGTAAGGAGTGTTCATGGGAAATATCGTCCCTTTGTTCGGACACAGAATGAAAGGAAGGGCGTCACTTAAGGAGCGCCAAGTAAGCTGTTCAGGGCCCTCTGCACATCATAACCATATTTCTCTAGAGCATCGATTGCTTGTGATCGGCTAAAGCCCATCGCGCTGAGCTGCTTGACAGCCTCCACGTCGTCATCGATGGCCGGGGTAATTGTGCGCGATGGCTCTTCGCGGGGAGGTGTAAGATGTTGTGCTGGTGATGATGGGAGAGGCTCCGCCTGCTGTTGCTTTTTCTTCTTGCCGAAGGGCAGGCGGATCTGGGAGACACGACAAATCAGTATCCGGGGGATAAGAGAGAGGACGAGCCACATACACTGAGTTTGGAATGCCTTGTTGTAGGTTCCTTGGGCTTCTCATGCTCCTTTGACGATGAGGTTGAGGGACGAGGAGGTTTAGGCGAGGAAGTGCGGGGAGGTGGTGATCTAGCCCTTGCCGAAACTGGAGGAGAGACCGGTACTCGTGGAGGGGTGGGCGGAGCAGCTGAGGGGAAGGATGCGACTGGGGAAGCAGCGGCTGGCTTGGGCACAGGGGCAGAAAAAGTGCTATCGAGATTCAATGATGGGCCAGAGTCAAAGCCTGCAAAAGCTTCATCGAAAGTAGGTTTGGACGCTGGCACACTGGGAGAACCGCCCGTAGCACGTCCATTGGTTACCGAAGATGAGGGCGGAGGTCCAGGAGGAGGAGCAAAGATTGGGACGTTGTCTTTCGCAGGGGTAGAAAAGATGCTATCGAGCCCTTGGGAACCATTGCCGTTCACGATGCTGGCGCTTGTAGGAGGGGGCGGGAAGGAGTTGCTAGTGGCGTTGTCAAAGTCAAAGTTATCGTCAAAAGCAGAACCAAAGGTGAACGCTTGTTTGCTGGGGGTAGCAGAGGGGGGAATGGTGCCCATTGCTTCGTCGAAGGCACTCACGCCAGCGACTGCGGAGTGTTCAGGCTTCACAATAGGTTGGGGGGTGGTCGAAAGTGTTGCATCCAACTGGGGCTGTTCTGCCTCTGGCGGTGTCACTCCAAAAACATCATCGAATGACGCCGTCCCAGAAGCCATCGGCGCAGCCTCTGTGGGTGGGGTCGGGGATAGTTTAGGTGATGGCTTGGCCTTAGCTGCCAGATCTGCCAAAGGTACTTCATCCTCGCTATCGCTGTCTGATTCTTCAACATCCAGTTCCTGAAGCTTGGATCCAAGATCAGTCTCTTCATCCCCAACGGTTGGACTTTGAGCGTTGGCATTGATATCAGGGAACGTCACAGTTGTATCGTCCAGGGCAGGAAACTTAGCTGTAGCATCGGCATTAGGGGCAGGGCTTGAAGTCAGGGAACGCATTGCGGTCGCCGTCGTCGGAGGCGTTACGAACTGGTCACTCTCCCCTTCTGTTACCGGAGAGAAGGCGGATTGAGGAACATTGGCGCCAAATACGTCGACGGGAGCTGGCTTGGGCGTTGAAGTTCTAGAGAGGTTTTGCGGAGCATCCAAAGGTGCTGCAGTTCCATTAATGGGCGAAGGATCCACCTCAAATGCCTCAGAAAATCCAAATGGGTCGTAGGATGAGGCTCGGTTGACAGCAGTGTCTGTACTTGTGGCGTCGCCGGTACTAGGCGTAGGAAGCGAACCGGCAGCAAACGGTAGGAAAGGCGATTGCGATCGAGAAGTACCACCAGACTTATTGAGTTTGTCAAACGGATTATTGCTCTTGGCGGTGCCTGTGGAGAGTGCAGGACTGGCTCGGTCAGGGGAGGACGGAAGCGCATGATTAGCAGCAAATGTCGCGGAATCCGCGCGAACAGGAGCTGGGGTTGATGCAAGAGCCGCTAGCTCCGACTCCGCGTCATTGCGTTCCTTCGTGATGGCAGCGACCTCTGCCGCGGCCTCCTCGAGTTCCTTCTCTGCCTTTGCCCTCTCGGCTTCCTTGGCGCTTAATTGTTTCTTCGCGATCGCGAGTAAGCCCTTCTGTTGCTTCGCATCCTTCTTTGCCTTCTCGACCTCGACTTTCGTCGCCTCAATCAATTGGCTGACTTCAGTCATTTTACGCTGCAGTTCTCTCGTGTCCTCTCTGTCGCGCATGTAGGCGCCCTCAACCTCTGCTTTTTCAACACGGACGGCACTGAGGTCGCTCTCGGCACGGATGAGCTCCTCTGTCACCTTCTGCATCTCTGCGGTTTGCGCCGTGTAACGCTCCCTGATGCTGGCCAATGTCTTGGTTTCCGTCTCGAACGCAGTCTTCGCAGTAGTAAGTTGGGCCTGTAGGCCCTCAAGCTGCAAAGTTTGGTTGGCCAATCGCTCATCAGATTGAGCTCTTTCGTTCTTCAATGTATCCAATGCACGATTAGTCGAATTTAGTTGATTTTGGGTGTTCCCAATTTCCGCGGACCGGTCGTGGAGGGGTGGCGATGTATTGGGGGTATCGTCGTCATCGCCGAGTAGGTCATGATTAGTTGTCGCTAAAAGAAATATGTCAACTGCATTGGACAGTGAGAATAATACGATTGGACGCACATGTGGCAAGGAATGTGGAAGAGCCGAAAGGATCCCGGTTGGCGGGCGCAGGACCAGAAACAGAGCGCGGCTGTGGCTGTGGCGCTTCAGGTGCATGGGAAGACAAAGGGACGGTAGCGGATGCGGGCGGTGTATCGTCCCAGAGAAGATCTCGCGAAGGTTCTTGTGGAGCCGATTGACGGGGTGGTGGTGAAGCAAATGGAGAAGCGACAGTGGTGCCCCGCATTGACGGAGGGATCAAGAAGGCGGGAAGGCTGTTGGGAATTTCGACACCCGCAATTTTCTTTTGTATCAGATGCATTGCGATGGCAAAGCCGTCTCGCGTAAGCTTTCCGTCATTGTTAATGTCGGCAAGGTCCCTATCGCAGTGTAAGGACACAACAAAGATATCGTTGAAATCAAAGTTAGACGCACCAGACGCGAGCTAGATCTTCTCCCGGAAGGTGCGATTTCAACAGGAAAGGTACTGCGACTTCGCCTTCAATGTAACCGCGACGCTGAATATCGAGATCGTCGAAGAAGTTGTCCGCAGTCGCCTTCTCATCTGCAGTTACATCCCACTGGGGTGCCTGTTCATTCCGCTGCGAAACAAAAGGTGGGGAAGTGACTGTAGAAGCCGCAGGCCGAGCCGGCAAGGCGGGAGGTTTTGGTGAGGTGATGGAGAAACCAGTGTGATTAGGCTGTAGGAGTTGGCTCTGTCCTGTGTATTGTTGTTGGAGAGCATTTCGTGTTTGGGGGAATACGCTGCTCAGAGGGCTAAAGGAACCGCTGTTGCCTGTCATGTGGGACCTGACACTTCCTTGATTACTCGCCGAGCTACCTCCGGCTTGTTGATACAAGCCAGGCGGCAAGGTTGTTGGTACAAATGAGAGTTGACCAGACATAAGCGCCTGAATGAAGTACATTCCGATCGCAAAGTCAGTGGAATCAAGAGATCCTCTGTCTTGGGTATCAGCAAGGTTCCTAAGCACCCGTTAGTCGGTCAGAGGGGGTCTTCTGGAGACGCGGTTGGAGGCTGACCAAATTTGAAGGAGCGTGTCGTTGCCCAGCTTGGATTTCACAAAGATGTCTCGTGCTTTGGCACCTGCAAAAGTGGCGCGTTTGAACGATTTCAAAAGTAAATACAAGCGAGAAGAACTGACCACTGAGAAGGCCACTTTCAGGTCCTGCCTTGTTAAAGAGATTCAGGAACTTGGTTTTTTCCTGCGCAGACAAGGTAGGAAGACTGGGTGGTGGTGATTTGGCCAGAGGAGTGCTCGTGGAGTGCTGAGGTATCGCACTGTAACCTTCAATATCCGGAATAGGTCCAGCTGAGGAGAGACGATCCACATCATTGAGCGTCGCGAAACAAACTAGGGTGCTCACGCTTGGATACCAGGTCAGGCGTTATCGTGTCGCCCTTCTGCGCCCATCCTATGAGGCGAAGTGCGATAGCTACCCCCTTCCGAGGTAGCCATCCGTTGTTATCCTCGTCAGCAATGCTCCAGATTTCGCCAAGAACGCTGGGCTGGAGTTTCGCGCCGCCGAAGACCTTGACCGCAACATCACCAGTGAGAATTCCTAGCTTCTGTGGATCTGCCTTGCTGAATATTTGAGAAACAAGTGAGAGCTCTGCGGGTGTAGGGGAGAATTTGGACATTATGTCCTAGTGGGAGCTCTGACCAAGTTGTTGTGTTGGCTGAATGTCTCCACATAAGGGATCCGTCTTCACACGGTCCATCAAATTATCGCAGTTTGCATTTTATTTGCATTTTATGGTGGATTATACCCTTAGACATTGTTGTACACAGTGCCCACACCTTTCTCGCCTTTGTCGACGACGTCGAGCAAGGGTAATCGCCATGGAACGCCTACACTGTCTACAAAGTTATGACGCCCATTAAGTTTGCGGGATATGGATATTACACACGTGACCCTGAAGTTTACGATCACAAAATGTGTCCAAGGCCTAGCTTGCGTTTTCTTTCTTTGCTTTCACTTACCTACCGCTTTCCTCGTTTACGACATTCATAATTATTTCACGACTCAATGGAGCAGCTCACGACATCCCTCGCTCCTCCTCGCCAACCCCAGAAGTCAAGTGCAACCGGAGCGTCCCAGCAAGTGGCTGGCAGTGTTGCTAAACGGTGCGTTATACATGTGTATATCGCGTTTCTCGTGGCTGAGATTTTGTGCCACCAGCCTAGGGAACGAACTCATGACACTCATGGTGAGCTTCACCAATATTTGCGGCGACACTGAGTTTTCACCTTATTCAGATGTCCTCATCTCCAGGCATAGTAAGTGGTATCCCCCACGTTTGCTGCCACCACGCTAACGTATGCTCAGTCTGCCTTCCCGAAGAGCGATGGGAACCTTTTTGAGTGGATCGGCACCATAGAAGGCCCAGCAGAGACGGTATGCCAACATAACACCTCGTGTTATCCGTTCATCTTACGTGATTTGTACAGGTCTATGCTGGGCTTGCCTTCCGAATCTCCATTTCATTCTCCTCCTCCAACTATCCTTACGTCGCACCCACGATCAAGTTCGAGACCCCTTGCTATCACCCCAACTTTGACCTGGTGGGGGGCTCAATCTGCCTTGATATCTTACAGGTGCGTTGTTCGTCGTGTGGCCAGTTTATCTCTCTTTAATAATTATACCTCGCAGGACAAGTGGTCAGCTGTCTATAGCGTTCAAACGATCCTTCTCTCCCTTCAATCCTTACTTGGAGGTGCGTTTGTCCCTTACCGTCGACAACCCTTCTTTCTTACCTCTCCTCATCAAAAGAACCCAACAACGCATCGCCCCTGAACCCTGAAGCGGCTGGGCTCTGGAATACACCTGATGGTAGGTTTCCTGTTATTGAATAACACACTTGAAGTTGAAGCTGACTGGCGCCGGTAGCCTTCAAAATCCAGGTTCTAAAGCACTACCGCCCTCTCAAGGACGTCCCGTCGTCCTGAACCACATTGTATCACGTAGCTTTCCTCGTCGCTGTATCCTAGTTTGCACCCATAAGATCTGTCCGTTACGTAAGGAATGTGAACAACAGGGCTGTTGCAAGGCAGTTTCAAGTTGTATCAAAACCAATTCATACATAGACCATCCATCGCCAAGGTCATACTTCTTTGTCTCCCACAGCGCTGGTTGCTGAGCTGTAAGTTTTTCAGTGCTCAAAGTGCTGACCCAGCTCTTAACCCAGTCGGCAGGAGACACCCTTCATTTGAGAACAAGGACCACCACATTCGTTGATAGTTATATTACTTTTGAGCCATGCGTCGTGCTCCCCCTTCTTCGCTTCGACTCGTTCCTGGACCAACACCGCCTAGAAAGTGCGTAATTGTGGGAACGACGGCCATCACGCCACTAATGGTCGTTCTAGTGCACCAAGGCATATGTTGCCATCGCTTCCTCGACCTACATTCCACCCAACCCCGGCTATGAAAGCTACAACCACCCGGGGTCGCAGTCGCAGCTTCTTGCTGCCACCGCTGGATATCGTACTTGTAGAGAGCAAAGCAGAGACTGATCCACGCCCACGTTCCGCTCAGACGCCCAAGTTGCGTGGACCATGGGATCATTCAGGTTGTATCGCAGTATCGTTTGACGTAGAGAATGTGCTGGCACCTCTTCAACCGGTGGCTGTTAGTCTATAGTAGAAACAATGGATTGAAGTACAAAGGGATCGACCCAAGGCGATTCCGTGGATGATAAGCAAGAGACAACAGAGCTAGATTTGCAAATTCCATCAAAGTGGCCTTGTTCGACCTTTCCTCTTTACTTTCTTGCCCCATTTCTCTTTTAACGAACGGTCAACAGAATACTTGTCGGGTTTCGTACGCTCTCGTTGAAGGACATAATGACCAACTCTCCTCCGGACATCTCTTCGTTGTCGCTTTCGTCTCGGCCCTCTCAGCAACGTCTTCACGACACTTACGATTACGAAGGCAACGGCAACAACAGATCCCCGTTTCATTTTGCAACTTCTCCTGGAATACACGCCCAGTCTCCCTACAATCCTCTTAGTATGAATCAGTCTCCCCTCAAGAATAAGCCCATTCGTAGTGCTCTGCCTACCGTGCGTCTTTTATTTTCTTGATCACTATTCTGACAATTTCTCATCTTTGTTTGTTCAGCAATGGCTCGATAATAATAATTCTTCAGACAGTCGTTCTCTGTCCCCTCACAACAATTCGGACTTTTCTTCCGCTGGCGGCTCACCGCCCCCTATGGGGCATCTTAATCCTGCGCCTATGGCTCCTTCCACCCCCAGCCAAAACCCCGATGACGAAGTCATCCCTACCGCTATTGTCATCAAAAACATACCATTCAATGTCAAACGCGAAACCCTGCTTGATATAATCGTGCGTTTTCTACTTCTTTCCCCGATTTACCGCCCGCAGACTCATCGGTCGCCTTTACTTAGGCATCCCTTTCCATCCCCACACCTTACGCCTTTAACTATCATCTTGACCAACAGGGCTCATTCCGTGGACTGGCTTTTGCCAATTTTCGCCAGGCACCCGATGCAGATGCTGTTGTCGCTGCTTTGAACGGTTTTGATGTCCAAGGGCGCAAACTTCGTGTTGAGTACAAAAAAGTACTGCAAGCGGGCGAGAAAGAGCGTATTGAGCGCGAAAAGGCCATTCGCCGCATGCGCTCCATGCAACTCGAGAAGGAACAGACTGGTATCACCCCTCTCTATGAGGATTACGGATCTGCCTTATCGTCGGCGTTCAGCCCCGGGCGCTCATTTTCGTCCGGGTCTCCCTACCAGCAGCCACAATACTCTCCCCCCAACCCCTCATCAATGCCGATGCCGATGCCAACGCCGCAGTACAATCTTTCTCTCAATTCGGCTCCCGCAGCCCCTGCCCAGGCTCCACAGTCTGCGACGCCGAGCGTGTCTGGAAAGAGCACCGCCGAAGAAGTTGATCTGAATGATCCATCTACTCTTGAGATCTATTCTCGGATTCTCCTTTTCAAGGACGATCGCATGCGAGATGAGCTCGCTTTTTCCCGGTCTCTCAGCCCTAAACAAAGAAGGGTCGTCCATCTTCTTGCCCAGAAACTTGGTGTCTATCACTACTCAATCGGCGAGGGCGACGAGAGATATGTTGTGGTCACCCGCATTGAACCCCAAAGGGTGCGTATATCGGAATCTGTTTCAATCAGTGTTGGACTGATACCTTTTTCGCACAATCAGCAGCAGCAACAGCCTCAAGTGCAGCAGCCAACTCAGCGTCAAGTCCCTCATACTCTTTCACGTGCTCCCTCCGCCTACCTCACACCAACCAGCCAGATGACTTCGAGCTCCCTCCGTGCCAAGAAATCCATGCCAGACATGAAAACCCTGCACTCACAGGCACCGCGTCTCAACTCTCGCGCCTCCAACGGTAACATCCGTGAGGGTTACGCCACTATCGCTTCACCGTCGCGACGTGTTTCCACCGGATTTGGTTCTCTATTTTCGAATGGTAACCCATTTGGAAACGCAGGAGGTTCAGTTCCCCCAGTTCCCAGCCTTCCCCTTTCCATTAGCCCGTCGACTCTCAACGG
The DNA here is from genome assembly GCA_018858115.1 of Tephrocybe rancida. Classification (NCBI taxonomy): domain Eukaryota; kingdom Fungi; phylum Basidiomycota; class Agaricomycetes; order Agaricales; family Lyophyllaceae; genus Tephrocybe; species Tephrocybe rancida. Next base: position 159,598 of record JABCKT010006444.1, on the reverse strand, counting down.
CCACGAGGCCAGCAATGTTGTCCGTCAGCCCCGAGGCCCTGGCATCGGTGGTTTTGGCAGGCGGGACAGCCGGGTCGGTGGAAGCGAAGCTCAGTCCAGAGGTGTGCTCGACGCTAGAACTTACGAGCCATTGGAGATCTAATCAACAGCGTCGATGCAGTCCGTACAGACAGTTTACAAGGTGAAGATGGCCGCGGTCACTAATATCCATTCTCAATCAGCCTCTCAATCATAAACACTACATTTGACCATGACTTCTCGTTCCGCTTTCACTATTCCTCTGCCACAATTGTATAATCGACGTCCTCATTCAGCTTCACTTTCATTAACGGTTCAAAACTGAAGAGGAACTGTTTTCTCTCTCATGGAATTGTTCAATCACTCACCCGCCCCTTCCCTATATCATACTGCCGCCATCTATGCCCTACACTCACCTTTCGACTGTCGATGAATCTTGTATTTATGAAAATGAATATTTTGCCTTTCTAGAATAACATTGATCGGAGAACTTGCACTGAATACATACGTGCGAACTTGTAAGAATTTTTGGGCCAGGGTCGCCTTCTATTCTTTTCGTTCAACAAATGTCGGGTTCTGCACTAGTTCGCGTCGCATTCTTTGCTGCTGGCGCTATAGTAGGTGGCGGCGTGGCGACTGCCATGTCTAGCAGGAACCAGTCTGCTGTGCCACCTAGACCATCCCCAGTCACGCCGAACACCCCGGGGCCAATCATCGACCTCGACCGCACTGGGAGAGCAAGGTTGCAAGAGAACACTCTCGTTCCCTCAAACACTTCTGTTTCGACCATTCTCAAATATGGCAATCCTGGTTGGTCCTCGTCGAACCCATTGTAATCCGGGATAACTGACAACTGCAATCTGGCTATGCGCAGGACCTATTGCAGACCCCTTATTGCGCAAGGCATATGTTGCAGCGTATGACAGACGTTTGCGTCATCCGGCATGGGTCCGTCCTTGGTTCTATACTGGGACAGGGTGTTCTTACCGTACAATCGACAGACAGCGGAGCACCTCACGCAAGCCTCGTTAAGATCGGGTAAACAGGCCGAGGGAGGAGACCGTTCAAAGTCTACATTCATTGAGGATGAGTCCTTGCCAGTGCCATTCCGAGCGCGGCTGAAGGACTACTTCAGGAGTGGGTACGATCGTGGCCACATGTGAGTTGACAGTCTGCCTTCGACGCATATTTTGTGACTGAACCGCAAGGCCTTCGTGCCTAGGGTCCCCGCTGCTGATGCAAAGTTCTCTCAGGTTTTTTGACACATTTTGAGCCTCGTTCCGTGTCTCTAATGAATGTGGTATTCGTAGGATGCCATGAACGAAACGTTCCTTCTTTCAAACATTGCACCTCAAGTCGGCGATGGTTTCAACAGGCACTGTTTGTTATTTCTTCATTTCCGTTCGTTGAATTTTTACATAGTTCACACCTACAGACTGGGCGTACTTGGAAGAATGGTGTCGCCGTCTCACGGGAAACTTCCAAGACGTGTATGTGTTCACTGTTCCTCTGTACCTCCCGCGCCAGGACAGTGACGGAAAATGGCGAGTGGTCAGTAATTCAATGCATCTTATGGCATATATCCCCTAGATTTACCGTCCCCCTTTCTCAGTCACACGAAGTAATTGGCTCTCCGCCAAATGTCGCGGTTCCTACCCATTTCGCCAAGGTGGTTTTGACGTCAAAACCGGCTTCTGCTTCAAAACCAGATCTCCTTGAGATATCCACAGGCGCATTTGTTCTCCCAAATGCTATCATACCAGATGATGCCCCTCTTGAAAGTTTTGTCGTGCCAGGTGCGTTGTGATGCGACCATTTTGTCATATTGATTCCAAGTCCCGGTTCTCTTACAGTGGAGGCCATTGAACGTGCTGCTGGTCTTACGCTCTTCTCTGACGAGATTAAGGCTCATTCCAGCCACATATGTAAAACGACAAGGTGTCAGGTCCTTGTGCGGAAGTTTGACGACGCCCAAAAGAAAAGCCAGAAGACTATTGCTGCTCCCAAATAGACCTTCGCCAAATGTATGCAATTAATAATTAGTTAATAGAGGATGGTCTAGTGGTCGGATAGTATGTCCTTGATACCCTCCCAGTAATCCTTCTCGACACGGGTCTCAATCTCCTGCTTTGTTAACCAGGCGAAATCCGATATGACAGATGGGTCTGGTTGGATTTGTCCTGCCATAATGTGCCCCTTGAAGAAGAAAGTGATTTTCTAGAGGAAAAAGTGAGACGGGGTTATGGCAGTGGGCATGACAGAACGCACCTCTGCTTTGGGTTCAGGTGATGATAGGTCAAGTGGCGACTCCTTGTAGACCCCAACAGGATTACGGCTCACAATCCACGTATCCATCTTTTCACCGCATTCGGCATACAAATCTCTTTGTGCAGCCTAGATGACAAGGACGCGAGTTAGTGCTATATTTGCGACAATGTTTGAAAAGACAGGCCTGGTGCAGGAGCTCTCCCTTTTCCACTCCACCTTGGGGAAAACGCCAAATGTCCTTGCCGTTTGCTTTGGTCTGCAGAAGGAGATAGATATTGCGTTTTCCCTTGCGGTCAAGACTCTTGTAGTCGCGAGCATCGTCCGCTTCGTGTACACGAGGCTTCAAGGTATTATCTTCTCCTTCTTGCAGCGCAAGTTGGTCGACAGCGGCTTTGTTTGCGGCGGCCTTCTCCTTGGTGACATATTCCTCTTCCGTCTGGAACTTGGCACCAAAAGCCCTTCGTTCACGTTTTTTCTCCTCCAAGTTGAATTTTGTTTCGAGAAGCGAGCCCTGTTTGAAATAAAAGTCGATAGGGAACGGGTTGTGCAGGGCGCGTCGTATGCGCGCTTGGTATGAATAATAAGCACGCTCGAAGACAGATGGTGTGCGTGTTAGGAGCGGCGAGCGGTTGAGAACTACAGCAGTAGTGATTTCTGCACGAGGAGGTCTTTTGGTTCGTATGGGGGGTATTGGGTCAGACAAGGAAGGTTCAGAGACGACCTCTGTCGCCAGCGAACGACGAAAGGCCACTATAAAACTATTAGTATAAGATCTAATGGTTTCTAATGGATGAAAGAAGACTGACCGTTCTGCTGGCGTCTGCATGAAGTCAATGCTCTACGCGACAACATACTTGGACTCTGAAGACTACTTTTTGGCGAGGACTTTTTGGAGTCAACCACGTGACCTCTGCACGTGGGAGCCTCTTCGACCGCGGCGCAACTCTCGACGAGTTCATTGCTTCTGCCATGTCCATTTCCCTCGTCTCCAATGCTTACCTCGACGAGGCCTCGGCCAAGATCAGGTCAAAGCCAGTTCCGTGGGAGGTTAGCACAAGTTGATTCGTCGCCATAATGCAAGCTAACTCGTGGACCAGGGCTACCAGCGCGCAGATCTCATCACTTCAGAGGAATTGGCTCTAATTAAGAAGGTTGACAAGCAGCCTAGAGCTAGGATTGAGCAGATACTCCTTTCCGATCTTCAAACCTATGCTCTCCTCTATTTCCGCTTGCTCAAGAAGCTACAACGCGTAGACACAATGCAGTGTCTCCTAGTTCTGATAGCTGACGCACTGTCTGGTTCGTCTATAAATTCCCTGGTCAATATAATCTCTTACGCTCAGCGGCAGACCACGAAGAACGCATTCCCGTCTTTCTCAGGACTTCAGAATCCGACCCAGACCTACCCTTTCTGCCTCTTCTACGGTAGTTATCAAACGCATGATTGAGGCCCACAATGCTCATGGTGCATTTCAGAACACTCGACACACAGGACGAGTTTGTTCAGTTGAAGGCTTCCCAGATCCTTACAATACTTCTCAGGCAAGTCGTGTTGCCCTAGCCTATTACCGGGTCTTAATACATCAACAGCTCGGAATCTACACGACTGCCGGCGCAATATCTGAAACCCTTCCTGGGAATTCTTGCGGCTCTTGTACAAGGGACAGCCGTGAACAAACGCGATGTTGCCGTTCAATGCGTAGAGTCGCTACTTTCTCGCCGTGACTGCCGCCAGGCTGTCTGGGCTGTTCCAGGTATTCTTGCCGGGTAATCTCCTTCCGCTCACCTTCCTCTCAATGCTAATTCACGGGCTCCCAGACTCATAGAGATTCTTAAGCACAAACCCGGCCCTCAGATGAGCTACCAGGTGGCTTTCTGCTTTTGGCTCCTATCCTTTGAGCAGAATGTAGCAGAAGAACTCGACAAGTCCGTGCTTTGCGAGAGTTAATAGCCACGCATGTCTGACCTACTCTGCATAACAGGAAGTATGATGTGATTCCCCTACTTGTTGACGTTGCACAAGGCGCTGTGAAGGAGAAGGTGATCAGGGTGGTTGTAGCCACATTTCGGGTTCAGTCTTGCATGTCTAATCGCGTCTTACCGCATAACTAAACGACCCATATATAGAACCTTGTCTTCAAAGCTCCAGCGGCCAACCTCCCTGCTATGTTGGTCGCGAAACTCCTCCCGTTCGTCAAGAATCTTTGCACACGAAAGTGGCAAGATGAGGATATACTAGAGGATATTCAGTACCTTCGAGATGAGCTGAACACCAACTTCCAAAGCCTCACGTAAGCTGTGCCCAAGCACATCGATGTTTTGGCTTACGGAATAGCACAGAACTTATGACGAGTATACGTCCGAGCTCACGTCTGGCCACCTTTCGTGGAGCCCTGTGCATGAATCGGACGATTTTTGGAAGGAGAACGCCGTTAAATTGAACGACAATGACTGCAAGCAGCTTCAGTAAGCCCGCTCTTTCCTCTTATTCTTTGGGGTCGACTGATACGTCCACTTAGAATCTTGTTGCGCCTACTTAAGGACTCTACCGACCCACTTGTCCTCGCCGTTGCCGCTCAGGATGTTGGTCAATATGTTCAACATTGTGACAGGGGCAAAAAGTACGGCCTCTCTGATCATGAGTCCGTGCAACCTAACTTATCTATTTTGCACTAGATTGGTGGAGAAGTACAACGGGAAAGCCAGGGTAATGGAGTTAATGACGCACGAAGACTCGGAGGTGCGCTATCGCGCACTAATTTCTGTCCAGCAACTCGTCAGCCAGCCCTGGGCTGCTGTTTAGTCTTGCCTTCCGTTCCCGTCTCATCTTACGGATTATTCCTGACGATTGTTCAACACGAATACCAACAAATAATTATAGCATCCAGATATACCTTTTTAAGCACGTTACGGCAACACCCAAACTTCTGAAATCACGTCCCACTCCTTCAGCATCCGAGCTTGACTTAGACCTCCGCCTAAAATGCCTGTCTCAGCGTCGCTTCCATTCATGAACCTGTCCTCGACGAGAAGTATGCGCAAGCCCCCAACTGTCGCAAATCCCTTTTGGGTAGGTAGGTAGTTTAGTTTGAAGTCTTGCACCTTAACAATCTGGTCTGTTGACCCTCCTGATCGGGACAGCTCGATCGGGGGCAAGGATAGTACAGACGACCCCACGTAGAGTACCGTGGGAGGCGCTTTCAGTTCATCTTGACCTTTGAAATATGGAGGAGGAAGCATGGCGACGTCGTTTTCGCTCACAAAAAAGGCTCCTTCCAAGGCGCTTAGAGCTTGTTGGCGAGGGGAGGCAACAGCCGCCAGCTTTTGGTGAGCAATCGCATAGTTGAAAGTCGGAGCGGTAGAGGAGGGTGTTGAGAATCCGGATGAGGGAAGGCGAGGGCTGAACGTTTCTGTACGGGGAGCAGGGGTAGAGGTCAGGGGCAGCTGGAAGACGCGTGGAGGCTGTAGGTGTTGGACAACTATCTTCACGATGCGGCGGGAGCTCTCTCTCCCTTGAGGGGGGAATGTTGATAAGACAAGAGTAAGGGGTATCGTGAAGGGCTTATCTACCCTAACCTTGTCTCGCGGGAGGTCGCGAATGAGAAGACCGACCTCTATTTCTGGAGGTGGCGCTGCGAGAGGCTGAAATGGTGATTGAGGACGTGGAGGCACTGCCGAAGGAGATCGTATCTGTGAAGGGGACCCGGGTCGTAGAGGAGGGGGCGTCCCAGGTCGAGACTGGTTGAGCTGAGGGGACTGCGGGCGTGATGGAGGACCGTTCGTCACGCTGCGCTTAAGGTAAGGTGGCAGGGCTGAAGCGGGTATTTGCACTGGGGCTGGTATTGGTATTCTGCGGGACAGCATGGAGGTCAAGAGGCGGCCAGGTTCGCCGAAAGAGGATCTCCAGAAGATGTCCAACCGCCCGAGGGGGACGACAGTGCCTGGGGACAATGTTACGGGCACGAGCGATGTCAATTTGGGTGTGAGGATGTAGATGTACTGTCGGGTATCCTGTGGCTGCATGAGAGCCTGTGCGCCGGAAAATAGCGGCTTCGTGTCGCCCAATATGTTTGCATCTTCTACATCCCATTCGTCTGTACACTCGAACAGCATCCGCTCGAAATGCATTGGTTCCTGGGTAAGATTCTGAATGTGTACCTCAAGGAATACTTTCTCTCTTTCGGCCTGGAATAGTAGTGCAGATGGAGACCTTGGGGTATGGACCTTGGTCTTGACCGATAGCGGGTTTGTGACCTACCAGAATCAGTGAGCCCGTGTTCTTCTTTAGATAACAGGTTATTTACAGCAAACTTATAAAACTTCCTGAACGTTTGCAGACTGGGATCTTCAGCGGTCTCGCCTGGGCCTGGCAATTGGCGCATATGAGGTGGATGTCGATATGTGACAGCACACGCTAGGACGTGTTGTCCTAGCTCTTTAATTTCATGATGCACGATGTTTTCAAACGTTGCCCTTGGTGCAAGTTTATGCTCCGGGCCACCGTATTCGGCGAGCACAACTTTAGTCGTAGCTGTCTGCATTTCCACCTTGATACTGACGGCTTCAACATCTATTTGAGCTTCGTTGTTGATACATAGGCAGCTGGAGAACGTCTCTCCAAGCTGTATCGATCCAAACGACGAGGGAAGTGTAAGAAGTTCTGACGCGTGCGTGAGGTCTCTGAGAGTCTTTGGGTGGCCGAGAAGCGGTGCAGTGCCCTGGAGCGAGACGACGGATGCTGTAGAGTGCGCCTTCGAAGTTCCCGTTAAGACTAAAGACTAGATCTTGCTCAATCTAACGTACGGAGAAAGAAGGCGAACTTGAGTAAAAAGGTTGCCATGCACTCGCCAATTCTGGCCGCTATAAAGAACTACAGGTTCAGGCATCAAGTTGAATACATATCTTGGCAACTACGCACAGATACTCGCATGACTTTGAGAGTAAGGAGATGAGCAGGGCCCTCCATCGTGAGAGATGTGGAGGTCGATTCGGATTGCCTAGTGGTAGTTGCAGTACTCATATTAATTTGTATGGCCTTGATTGGAGGTTGGATGCGCGCCAAGCAACGCGTACACAACACATTCTTGGCACCGCGTTAACTGCCTTGGGAGGCTCAGCCCAAGTATTCATTGTAGCATACCATTGTGAAATGCTTTCCGACGTACTACCACTACATATGCGTAATCACTGAATAATTTGACCAACAAAAAGTACCTAGTAAGTAGTGCTTGTCTGTACTGACGAACTTCTGAAGCCTAGTTCTTGCACCAGCCGTCGCTGTTTGTGATGTAGTCAACGCTTCCATCGGGTTGAGTCTGCCCGCTGTAGTCGCCTACATCTGAAGCGACGTGGCAAAGAGAAAGAGTGAGCAAGTGAGCTGCGTGCTGCCATCCTAAAATGAACTGTCAGATACTATTCCAACTAGGACGAGATAAGCCAAGCATTCACCTTTCCGTTGGCTTCATAGTAGGCTAGATATGGACATGCCAGGACCACAATCGCACAGAGGTAGCAGGCATCTTATTGTTCACAAAGTTACAACCGTCGACAGAGAACTTACCAGGAATTGTGTCAACGAGCCCGTAATTCACGTAATCCCCACCTGGGTTATTCCAGTGAGGCTAGCAAAAATTTGGGTATATCCGTCCAACGCAGGAGGTGGAGGAGGGACATGGGGCGGTTTGGGGCATTGAATGACGTGTGGGGGGACCACAAAAGTAATTTGCAGATCCTCTGCTTGGGATGTTGGTAAGGTGACGTGCGCATCTGAGGTTAGGGTGGCGCTCCGGATGACTGCCGTAGTACCACCCTGGACGAGCGCTGGACGACCCCCGACCATTTGGAGCACCATATCGGTTTCATTTGGTCAGGTCGACCTCGAGGAAATGGTTCAAGTCTATCTCGATTTGAGAGGTGTAGCGATGGCGGTCGACATGACTGCAGTGAGGATCGCGAGAGATGTGACTGAACGTATGGTAGAGTGGGGAGTTAAATGGAACTCATTACAGAGAGCTCAGTTCTGCGTGATCTTTTATGTCTTTCGCATGGACAGCTAAGGTTTGACTTTGTGGGTGGTCGGAGACGAAGGGTTCCTAAAAATTTAAAGTACGCGTGAAATCGCCTCCAGTTTCATCACAGTCGCATCTTGACTGATAGACAGAACCAAGGCATAACGGTGATCTCAGGAAGCTTTTCAGCATTCATGTTCGGGCAGTAGCAGAAAAGTCTCCAAGTCAAGGAATGGTGTCTTGTAAGTGTCTTGGCATTAGTGTGAGAACCTAGCTGAACTTCGACAAGTCGACCAGAAAGCATGGCCGGCAGGTCTACGGGGTCCAGGCACCTTATAGAGCTTTATATGATGGGGATTGGAGCACGAAAGCCGGAGTGTGCAAATCAATCTAAAGCTCTCGCAAATTCGCAATGAACTTTCGGACTGAGGAGGCCTGTGGAAACAGATCGACTCCGAGTTTGTAAGAGTGACCTGTGTGACGGAGTGTGACATTTGCTTGTTGTTCCGCTCTTTGACATGGCCTCGTCGAGCTCGTCGGCCAGTCAGCGACGACGACCTCTCACCAAGCGACACCCTCTGTCTCGTCGCAATTCTTCATTTCTAGGGAGCCTTAAAAGCCTGGTTACCGCTCCTTTGGCCTGGTTTGCCAGCACAGATGATTTTGAAGACTCCAAAGACTTTCAGGGCAAGCGGAGGCGTCTTGCAGGGCCTCCTACCGAGCCAATTGTCGGGGACGATGATAGATCTGCACGCAATAAGCGTATGAGGATACACAGTCCTCCTCGCGACGACCCGTACTCCCAGCCTCCTGCTTCAGTTCATGGTTATCTTGATCCCCCAGGTTCTGTGTTCCAGCCACAGCAGCACCGTCAATCCAGTCCTTCAATCCAACCCACTTCCACTCGTTCACTTTCCGTTAACCAACCTTACGATTTCGATAATAACAATAATCATTTTCGAGCCAGCACGTTGTCGCGCACCATGTCTATCGACCCTCCTCCTCGTCCTCTTTCAAGTGCCTCTGCTATGGCTTCTATTCCTTTCAACCGCGACACCTCGATGGAATCTAGCCAGTTCATGAGAGCCACCCCTCGAGACATGTCGATGCCACCTTTATCTGGACGTCCATCTTTCCTTATGCGCAAATCGATGACACCGCAACCCCGTCCTCTTAGAGAGGTTTCCGAACCTCCCCCTCTCAACACACTCAGTTCACGCCCCACATTTCTTCACGCACCTCCGATGAAACCATCGGACTCCATGCCAGATGTATTATCCAGGCAATCGTCCGTCACGTTGGGATCTCTTGTGGACTCTGTGCGAAGCGTATGTCGCGATCCCTTCTCCTGCCCAGCATCGTTACTTATCTTACCGTGTCAACAGACCCGCTCGCCGGCTCGTCAACACAGCTCTCTTATGTTTGGTGGATCCAATCGTGAGCATCCCAGTTTGAGTAAGCTACATACCCTACCCTTTTGAATGATGATGATCTAACAGTTTTTACAGGCCCTAACCCGGAGACCGTAATTGAGAAAGCTCTCCACGAACTGGATATCTACAAGACGCCTCTTGTTCCTACTCGGCTGCGTTCTTCTAATATCCCAGCGTCAACATCATCTTCAAACCTGTTCAAATCCCGTCGGGCCTCAAATCTTGTACTGATGCAAAGTGATAACCGCTCAGATCGCCTTGGCCGCAAATCTAGTGGAAAGAATGAGGCGCCTGTCGTCAATGAGACAAAGCCATATGCTGGCGAGGGCGGAATGAAGAAGTTGCTAGCCAGGAGGAAACAAGAAGCTGATGACGAGAACAACGATGTACTGGACGAGGATCAAATGGACGATGACTCTCAAAAACGCCATGGTAAATCCATTCTTCGTTCGGAAACCGTTGCCGTGCCGGCGCCCCTTCCAGCACATCCTCAGGTGGAGCGACCCTCCACAACTGCCAGCTCTTCGACACAATCCTCCTCACTTCGCGTTGGCCGTACAAAGGCTAGAAACCACATTGCCCGGCCTGCTCGACCTCAGAAAATGACGTTTTCTGCTGCTTTTGATGAAGATGCCATGGACGATGGGGACGAGTTGGACGAAGAGGCAATGCAAAGGAAAAAGGAACTGGACGCTTTGCAAGAGGCATCTAAGCATGTGCCAGTCTTTAAGATTCCAGAAGGGTTCAGTTTTGCGAAGGAAGTGAGTTAGATCACGCCTACTCTTATACACCTCATACTCAAATTTGTTTGCCAGATTGAGCCTGTGGAAAATGACTTATCGGATGCCAAAGAGCCTCCGATTAAGTCTCTTCCTTTCTCACTCACAAAACCAGCGGTAGCGCTGGAAAATCCTCTGCCACAGCAGTCAAATAATTCGTTCTCATCCATCACTCAGTCATCGGGAGCCCCGGTTTCCGGAACGGGTTTTCAGCTTCCCTTCGCTTCACCGCCATCATTGACGCCACCGGTCCCATTACGGGCCTCGTCACCTCTGCCACAAGTCCAGCCCGCCAAGACTACGGCTCCTGCCCAAGCTGCAGCCAGTGTCACGAATACCGTACCCAATTTCTTCGCGAATTCGCCGGCCTTGTCCAAGCCAGCCGAACCTAAGCCCCGTCCAACTGGTGTTCCGAATTTCTTCGCCACGTCGGTGTTGTCGAAACCTCTTGATCTTCCTCCAGCCGCTCCGCTGTTGTTTGATGTTCCTAGCACCACAGCTTCAATTCTCTCTGTGCCATTGAAAGATATCGAGAACCCACTGTGGGAGGGTGAAAGCAACAAGACCACTGAACCGTCATCTAGTGGTTCTTCCTTGTTTGGTGCTTTTGGCAGGAATACCAGTGGGGGTGGGTTTTCTACCGCCGTACAGTCAGGAAGCGCTTCGTTGCCAGCCTCGTCTGATTCGAACGTCAAGGCGGCTGAATTGACAACAGCACCTTTCCACTCGTCAATGTTCGATGCAACACCGACGGCGACACCTACCTTTTCATTCTCAAAGCCGGAAACTTCCTCCGCTCGTGGTGGCGATGAAACACCCAAAGCGCAATCATTGTTTGGCAACTCTACTGCGTCTGCAACCCCAGTCCCCACGTTTGGTGCGCCGGCACCCTCTGGGTTGTTTGCTGAGCCGCCCAAAGCAACCATTCCAGGCTCCGGGTCGTCGTTTAGAAACTCTTCATCCGTCAGTGAACCTCCAAAGGCCCCTTCATCTGCCCCACCGTCATTTACTTTCGGACAGTCCGTGGCTTCCAATACGGCCACGGTCGAGCCTCCTAAGCCATTGTTCGGAGCAGTTGAGGCACCAAAACCTCTCTTTGGAGGTGGCAGCGGGGGTTTCTCCTTCGGAAATTCGGAATCGCAGGAGAAGGAACATAAACCTGCGAGCAGTCCTTTCTCTTTCGGAAACACTGGCACTAAAGAGACGTCGCAGGCACCCGCGAGCAACCAGTTCTCTTTTGGAAACAGAGGTACTAAGGATGCAGAGCCAAAGCCTGCAAGCAACCAATTTTCTTTTGGAAATATAGGCACCAAAGTTACAGAGCCGAAACCTGCCAGTTTACCTTTCTCCTTTGGAGCAGCACCTAGCACTCCTCCATCAGATGCCAACAGGAGTTCACCCTTTTCCTTCGGGCCTCCAGCAACCTCTACCCCCGCCCCTGTCTCTCTAGGATTCTCCTTCAGTGGAGGTGGTAGCAATGGGAGTGACGTACCCGCCAAGCCTTTCAACTTTGGACAGTCATCTTCGATTGCCCGTCCGTCTACACCCCCCAAGAACCAGGAACAAGAGGTCAACATGGACGAAAGCCCTACTCGTGATGCACAGCAGACCATCAGCCTTGCTGACAGGCCCACTATTGGAAGCAATGGATTTTCCTTTGGCAATAGTACTCCTACATCAGCCTTTGGAGCTCAGAATAACGGGTCTGCACCCTTCTCGTTTGGAACATCGTCGACCAGCCCTACCAACAATAGTACATTTGGCAAAACTGCCGAGAACAATACGAACTCGTTCAGTTTCAATCAGCCTGGCCCTAGTTCGACGGGGTTCAATTTTCCTCAAAGCAAGCCTGACAATGAACCACCAAGACCAAGCACGACGGGATCCTTCGCCTTCGGCACTCCTACATCTGCCACAGGCCCTGCACCAGTGTTCCCTTTCGGTGGCCCTGGCAACAACAGTACTGGAAGTAATTTCGGTCAGTCACAATCGGGTTCAGCTCCAGGAAGTCCCTCCACTTTCGCTCAACAATCGTCCCCCTTCCCCTCCTTCGGGGCGCCTCTGCCACCTCTTAATTCTGGGTTTTCGTTTGGTTCTCAGCCTGCGTCTCCTGCTGGAGTCAACCTGAGCTTGCCGCAACCTACGACTCCAGGAGGGTTTGGAAGCACTACTACCTCTGGCTTTGGGCAGCCACAGCAGCCCTCATCACCATTCGGAGCGCCAAGCACAGCTGCGCCAGCACCAGGAGGCGCTGCTCTGTTCACCATCGGGGCCCCGCCGGCTGCACCTGTGCCGGCTGGCAACAGGGCCATTCGAAAACTGCCCAACCGAAGAGGCGGCGCAAAGCGTTGAATAGTACGCTACCTTACTGTTCCTTCCATGTCTAATACCTTTCTTCTTCCGATCCTTTGTCTGAATTGGTTTCATTGGACGTTATCATTCCTATCGCCATCTGCAATCTCTGCGTGTTATGTTTGGGCCCAACCCCGTGCGCTGCTCCTCGTAGTATCGATGCATCCACATTTTACATATCAAAAGGCGCTGCACACGCAACTCCCATCCATCCTACTTGTGCCTATTCGCTATTTCCTTTTTCTTTCACTCAGGTTATCTATCGTCGGAATTTTTTATGACTTACAACTGTATCGCATTAGCAGGCTTCTTTGGCTCAAGGCCAACATCGTCATATACGTACACACCATCGCATCCCGCACTTAGTTACATTGGCTCAAGGCCATCACACACATACATCTCTCTCCTTGCAACAATCCACCATCATATACATGTACGACACATACAGTACAAGTATGCACATCTTGAAATCAATAGTCTGTTGCCTCTTTCACAAGGCGTTTTCAGAGACTTGTGATGAAATCGTGCATGGTCACTTTGTGACTGACTTTATAAACGGGCCGTCAGCAAAGATGGCGAATGACGTCCTTGTCTCCTACAATGATCTCGCGGACGAGGTTGCCCCAAATTCCAGCTCGTCATCAACTCAAGCGAACTGCAATTTCTGCACGCAAGTCTTATTCAGAGGTAGCAACTAATGGCCCTCAGGCTGAGCCCGGGCCTTCGAACTTGATAACAGCAAACGCAGCAGAGGCTCGTGAAGGGTGGCTATTTGTGGATTCAGTTTTCCCTATCCAAATTGCCAAATGGGAGTGCGTACACTATTAACCGATTGTCTGGCCCTCATCGCTGACACCCACCTTGCATCCCCAGTTTTCGTCATTACATTGGGCTTTTGCGCGAAGAATATCTTCTGGACGTTCTCGAGTGTCGTCTACAACACGTCAAGGCACACGGCTTTAAGGCCACTTCTCTTGAACCACACGAGAAAGATGGAGGCGTTTTCGTTCGGTTTACTTACACCGCAAGTAACCCAGAAGCCGCCCTCAAGTCGATCGAACAGGAACTTTCAAAAGTAGCCGTACAGCATGGTGGTAGTATGCCTTCCTGGCTTGGCCTCAACAAGGGCAAGGTATGGATGGTCAAGGGAACGCCCTGGAGAGAGGTGTGTTTCTTCTCTCGCCTTCTTCCGTTGTTCTCATAATGTTCCAGGATATGAACAGATACGCGTCTCCAATCATCAAAGTCGCGTTTGACGGGCCCGACTTGCAAGAACAATCCCTGTATCAATTATTTCGGGTATGTATTTGGTCTTTCGAGTGTCTGAGTATTGCTCAGAGACTGTCTGCTCAATTATAGCCCTTTGGCCGTATCAAAGACTTAACCCTGCCTGCCCCTGTTCCTACAGGCACTCTGAGATCGTCCACGATAACCTTCAGCCGGCTCCATTCTGCGACGATTGCCCGAAACGTTCTTCATGGCCTAGATCACTCTCTTCTCAATAGCACAGGGCAAACCCGTCTACGCACATCGTATCAAAGGCCCGTGCAAGCACACGCGATACGCGATTGGATGTCCAGCCATCCGAAGATCATGCTGCCTCTGATAGTGTTTCTCCTGGGAACAGTGACATATACCGTACGTACCCAATATCTTGTGCATTCTTCCTTGACAGAATATGACAGGTTTTCGACCCCATACGATCTTTGATGATTCAAGGCAAGATGTTAGATTGGTTTGATTACAGAGGTACCTTGCCATCACATTGCGTAGATTGCCCCCTAACAGTTGCGCCCCAGAATCCCAGCTGTACAAGTGGCTACGCATTAATGCCCTAGATCGTTTCTCTCTGACATTCAGCTCCACTTCAGCTCCTGACACGCAGCCGGTTGAACATGTTTGGAGAGAAAGGAAGGAGGCTGTTGGCGCTGTCAAATTCTACTTGTCCGACTTCCCAAGTAAGTAGCATGTCATGTCTGCTGCCCGCTTGCTGAGTCAAACTCCAGCTACCGTCGAGTTTATTCACGGCCCTCAAGGAAGCGGGAAGACCAGAATGTTGGAAGCTGTATTGAAAGACTCGGGACGGTACGTACTTCATCCGTTTCAGTCGAACCAGTGTTAATCAGCTATGACCTGCAGCAAGGCCCTGGTTATAGATTGTCGCAGCCTACAGAGTGCAAATTCAGACTCGCAGATGGTTGCTTCTCTTGCCACACAGACGGGATATTGGCCGGTGTTCACGTTCCTCAACTCGATGAATAATCTCATCGACCTTGCAAGCGTTGGCCTCATAGGACAGAAGGGTATCTTCTTTCCATGATAAATGCGGGTGGCTTTTTGACGTGATTAACTTCTCAGCTGGCCTCAGCAGCTCTTTAGATGATCAATTACAACAAATTTTGGCCGTCGTCGGGACGGCTCTCAAGGGTGTAAGCTCTTCCCACCGCGCAGCCACCAAGCGGCAGATCCAGAAGAGAGAATATAGAAAGCTACGGCAAGAAGAGGACGAGCGAATTCGAAGTGAGATCAGGAAAGGTACCTGGCATGACGGAAGGCTGGATTGCGTGGCTGGTAACGGAATCATGAGCGAGCTGGGGTTTGGAGACGAGCCTATGTTACCGGGTGATGGGACGGGTGCAGCATACGTCGCAGGTGCTGATTCAGACAAACGAGGCAACGGAGAGACAGCGAGAAAACAGCGGACACAGGAAGAGATGGAAGCCGTTCGGGCTTTGCCCATCGTGTTAATACGAAACTACGCGGTCAAAGCTGGTTCTAAACGAGAAGAGTTATTAACGGTTTTGGCGCAATGGGCAGCGGCGCTCGTTGAAAACCAGGTAAGTCGGTGCATTCCATCGAGCCTCGTGCACTCAACATTTCTGGCGTACTTAGGTGGCACATGTTATTATCCTCAGTGATAACCGTGAAAACGCTAAATACCTTGCAAAAGGTTCGCCATGGACGTCGTCTTTATGAATTCCAATTGACTTTTCTTAGCCTTGCCATCAAAGCCTCTGAATTCGATCGTCCTCTCTGATGCCGATGCTCGCAGCTCAATTTCATTTGTGAAACAGAAACTGCTCGATGCTGACATCAACGCAGACTTTACATCACAACAAGTAGCATATATTGAGCGTCTAGGCGGCAGGTCGAGTGACCTAGAAAGTGTTGGTCGATTTCTTCACATTTCCCAAACCACTGGACCGAAATAACTGTTATTCAGCTCATACACCAAGTTCGCAATGGTGAAGCTGTTGAAGACGCTGTTGAGAGTATCATTTCTCGAGGCGTCGCAGAACTCAGAAAGAATGCTTTTGGAGACGATGTCGATGACGCAAAGAGCTTGCCTTGGACACGGGAGCAAGCTTGGGCTATTTTGAAGATGCTTTCGAAACGCGAAGAGGTAAGCCAATCAACACTTTTTTCTGTCATGGCCTGAATAACGTTGTTGACTTCGAGGTTCCTTACCACGATGTTCTTGTAGAGTTCCCATTCAAAGGAGACGAAACATCAATCCGAAGTATGGAGCATGCAGAGTTCATATCGATAGGAACACATGACGGTGAGCCTATTCACATCGAAGTACAGATTGTCTTCAAACAGTCTCAATTCGGGTTCAGGCCGCCCTTCTACCATACGGCCTGGGAAGCCCGTCTTCCGATGGGTCTTTGAACGACTAGTTAACGGTAAGCAGTACATTCATCGTTGATGAACCGTGCTCAACTCCGAATAAGATCCAATTTTCCGAGCCACGCAAGAGATATCATTCAATGAGAAAATCATTGCGAGTGCTGAGAAGACAATCAAAGCATGTGAGGAGGAGTTGTTGACGATCACTACAATTACCTCAGGGACAAGACTTCCATGGTGGCGGTTTGGGTTGGGAGAACCCCGTGGAACCTACATCAGATCGAGATACTTGGCGGACAAGATGGCAGCATCTGCAAAGAAGATTGGGGTCCTCGAGAAGAAGAACGCGGAGCTCAAGAAAGTTCTGGCGAAAGGGGATTCTTAGGACGCGATCACGTGATTGATATTCAGTGACCACATGCAGTTGACGCGTCATTACCGTAGTGACGTCATAGCAGACGTACATGTATATAAGCCAGCAGGTTTATCAATGATCCCCTTTATATTTGCTTCCTACCATGACTAGCTTCATTGATACAGCTAAGTCCGTCCTAGTTGAACAGTTCTCAGAATCGGCGACTCTTATTAGAGACGCTGTGGCGTCGGGAACCTGGTCTTATCCGCTGTTGGGCATAGTATATTTCGTGTCCCATCCGCCACTCTACAAAGCGGTTGCACCGGTAATTCTCAAAGGAATAGCTATTACACTTGGCACCACACTTGCTCTCTTTGTCTTCACATACATGCCTCAAGTTGCGATCTGTGCGGTTTTATTTGGGCCATTTGCGTTCCTCGTCGCAGCATTGCTGGTCCTTGGGGAAGCCTCGACTATCATACTGTTCATGTCAAAGTTATTCTTCATAGGTCAGGCCCAGGACGAAATCTGTGAGGCCTCCTTCGATGACGCCCAGGGAGTCTGAACAAACCTCACTCTAGTTGATGCGGTTCTTTTGCAACAAGGAAATGAACCACTAGTCTTGCGCGGGAGGGAGGTGAAAAGTAGCAGCGGCATCAAGAAATTGGGCAAAACCGTTACAAAGCCCTTGAATCGCCTCAGCAAGGAGGGGATTCTTCGATACATCATTTCTCTACCCCTCAACTCCATCCCTGTCGTTGGCACTGTCACGTTTTTCCTTTACAACGGTAAGAAATGTCCAGATCTACAATATTATGCATAACTGACAACTTCTTCAGGTGTAAAAGCTGGACCAACCTTCCATGTGCGCTATTTTCAGTTGAAGGGATTTGACACTTCATCTCGTCACTCCTTCGTGGATAAACGTAGGGGGGCTTACACCGCGTGAGTATCTCAACAAGGTGCCCAAGGTTGACCAGCGTCTCATTGTATATACAGCTTCGGAGCGACGGCCCTAGCTCTCAATGTTATTCCCATCCTCGGCCTCGCGTTCAGCTTTACAACTACAGTAGGAGCAGCTTTATGGGCGAGTCAGCTTGAGAAAGATGCAGGTGGAAGAAGCAGGCATTCTGGAGTAATTCAGCAGCCTCCAGATGACGAGATTCTGGTGGAAATCTAAGTATTTGTAGCTACACTGGTTTATTTTTACAAGTGGGTCATGGCATTTTGATTTGACGCGCCGCGAGGCGCGTCAACATTGAACCAAACAACGCCTTCTCTTTACATACAACTTCACTCAGGAGTAACTTCGCCAGTTTGATTTCCTTTACCTGTCTACCTCCACAACGATGTCTATACCGTCTCTCTCAGACCTGGAGAGCACTGCTAGGAAGGTGGTCTATGCTGCGATGGATGATGGGGCTTTGTCGTGCGTCCGCCTCGCTTCAAACGTCTCCACATGTCAGAACAAAGAAGTATTGACAAAACCGATTTATGATATGGCAGTGACTTGACTACACGGAAAGTCCGTGACAAGGTTGAAGCGATACATGGCTTGAAAGAGGGAACACTACACCAACCGAAATACAAGAATTCACTCAAGGCCGTCATACTAGTAGGATACAATGCGCCGGCAAGAATTGCCTACACTGATGCCTGATTCGGATTCATAGGACACGTCGGAAGAAGTGAAGGCCCAGATGAAGGGCGAAGAAGTGCATATACAACCTGAGGCCAAAGAGGGCAAGACGTCATTCAAGAAACGACAGGCTGGAAAGGGTTTCAAATCTGCCGTGCGTCTTTCTCTGTATACACGACTCATTAAATAGCTAACGATATTCACAGGAATTCATTCAGGACTCGTCGGACTTGGAGGATCTTCCCGAGAGCAAGCCCGAAACCCTTTTTCCAAAGAGGTCTCCGAAGAAAGACCGTATCAAAAGTAAAGACTCTGTGAGTTATCCCTACTGTGTGTTGAAAGTCGGCTGACATTTTTTTCTTTTCGCTCAAAGTCCAAGCCTGTGGTAAAAAATCCTCCGCCACAGAAGCGACGAAAGACTGTCGTGGACAGTGACAACGAAAGCGAAGCGGAGAAAGGCGGGGTTGAACTCAAGGTCCAGGAGGTGATCCTGCCGTCCCAGGTATATTAGGAGATCACTGACCTTCATCGCTTTATGACTTAGCCCAAGGCCAAACCTTCGTCGAAGAAGAGACGAAAGATTGTGGTTAACGACGATGGAAATGAAAATCCAAAGGATGACAAAAAACCCGAGGTAAGTGTGTGTGCCTGCTGTAATAGTCATGTCTGTTCTCAATGGTACTTCTTTACTAAAGCCTAAGCCTGCATCACACAAGTCGTCGCCCAAAAAGCGGCCAAAGGTCCTGGATAGCGACGATGAAAACGAAAGAGAGATACCAGCGGGGACCAAATCGAAAACCAAGGTTCCTTCCTCAACTGAATGTCGTTCACATTTATTGCAACTGAAGTCTTGTAGGCTACCGCTGCAGACGACAGCGACATGTCATCCTTGTTTGGCGATTCGCTCAAGAAAAAAAAGGCCCGAACTTCTGGAGAAAAGGTAAGCATCAAGATTGATCAAACTGCCGTTCCTCTGCTAAAAAGCATAGCTCCCTGCGAAGAAAGCTGTTAAAGGAAATTCGAAGGGCGAGTCGTCATCTGGTAAGCATGAAGAGACGATAAAGAAATTGAAGGTTGGTCGCTTCAATTCCGCTGCTTTTTTAATCTGCCCTAATCGCGAGTCAGTCTTTTGTCAACGCTTGCGGTGTACGGAAACCTTGGATTAAAATCTTTAAAGACATCCCAAAGCCCACCCAGCAGATCACAAAGTTAAGAGAAATTTTGACCGACCTTGGAATGACTGGGAGGATGAGCTTGGAACAAGCAAAGAGAATCAAAGCAGACCGAGAGCTGGCCAAAGAACTAGGTTCGTACTTGGATGTGCATTGGCATTTATCCGTCGTTCATGTCTCCTTACAGAGGATGTACAGTCTTTTGAACAATCTGTGCTGAATCGCTCTCGAAGCCGGACGGCGTCGACCTCGCAGGCCTCCATCAAACCCGCAGCATCTGAAGGGGAGGAATCGGAAGAGGACATCCAGCACAGACGGCGCAAGGTAAGCGATCGGCACCCTTGAGTGAATGAGCGCCGCTGACGCCAACCCCAGGTGTCAGCTTTGCGAAGTATAGAAGCATTCCTTGGAAGCGACAGTGACGACTAAACCCCATCCGCTGACTTCTGTTTCCCCATCAATGTTCACATAAAAATCGACTTAATAATACCAGCGTTTACATGGAAGCTATTGATTCAGAAGTTGACCGCCCCATTCTTCACATGGGCTTGACAAACTCCGCAACAGGGCGAAGATGCTTTTGATCTTCATAATCCGGCGATGCGTAATCTTCCAATGGCAAAGATGTTGAGAACGTGCCATCTGACACGATCTGGAGGTCAGCGATGGATGCGCCCCCCGCATCTAGCGACCAAAGAGACAACGCCAATGTGTTGACGGATTTGCGTCGCAAAATTCTATCCATCGGCATGAACAAAGACCCAAATCACGACATGATGTTCAACGTACCCAGCAGGCAAAACAAACAGAGTCTGAGGTCTGACGGAAGATTATTTAATGACAGTGTTCGAGCCGGGGTTCAGCCACGTACCCTATGTTGTTGGTGTACTTCCCAACCTGCCAGCCATTCAGGTAAATCTGAACTCGGAAATTGGATGCCGTCGCGCTCGGTGTTATTGAGAGGCGAATTGGGATATCCACTCCGTCCGGTATGTTCTGATAGGTCGGATGAATTAGATCTGCAATCAACAAGCACCTTGAACGCGCACCAAATCAAAAGTGGTTCTGTAAAAGTTGATCCCAGCACCGGAGACACCGGCCAAGGGGGTCCCGGTTGCCCATGAAGAGTCAGGGAAACCAGGGAGATGCGCTCCAATCCTCTCCGCGTATAACCCACCTTCGTTGAGGTATCCTCTGAATGTGTCCGGGGGTTTTGCTGCGCCACCCTGTAAAGACAAGTACTTAGCCAAATCAATATGACAGCCATGGAAAGCCCACTAGATTTCCTTGCAGCTTCCAAGTACTGAAATTAGTGCCGGCTCCTTCGATGACAAATCCTCTGATGCCACGGGGTTCCTTTCCTCCGCTTGCTGTAGTCGTAGTCCATTAGCAGGGATCATCAAGAATTAGAACTGTGGAAGCCGTACTGCTGGTCTCGACGATCCTGTCGACGTGTAAATTCGTTGAACCACGATAGATTCGGAAGTGCTTACCCAGTGTGGTCTGATAGAAGGAGAGTAAGACTTCAGGTCACAGACGGTCAGCATCACTTGCCTTGCAGAACGACAAAGACATTGTCACTCCAGATTCGTAGATTATTCGCAGGGATTGCCCATCTATCCGTCGTGAGGCTGACGGTAGCATTTCCTTGACTTGAACCGAGGAAGACACCGTTCAACCATGCCGAATAGCCTCCAGCAAACCCATATTGCACTGTGGTTGTGATAGCGGTTTCCAAGCCACTGGCATTGAAATGCCCTCTGAAAATCAAGTTGCCACCATAAAACCTGTTGAGGACCTCGCAGGTCAGTCTCCGTTTGATAACATGCGTTGCTCCCTGACCCGTATTGTTGGGAGTACAAAACTCGGTCTCCCGCCAGAACAGGCAAATTTGTGTACTGGACAAAAAGTTCAATGCGAGGAGCATACAGTCGTTTCTGCAAAGGCGTACGTTGGTCGTCGTCAGGTCTGCTGTGATGAAAGATGAATCATCGAAAGCAGGATCAATCTCTGGCAGGCTGAGGAGAGGCATGAGTGTTGTCGTTTGGATATAGAGAGTGAATGGCCCTCACCTTCCCGAAACTTTCCAATCGCTAAGCACTGGGAGGGATACGCCAGATTGTTGAGGTCGTAGGCTGGCGGAGAAAGAACCGTGGGAGGACTTTGCGACAGGCGCTGGGACTCCGTTCCAGGTAAGAGCTTGGACGTTGGAGGGAGCCAAAAACTCGACAGATGTCGTTCCATTTAGATCTCCAGTCTACATCAAACTTAGTCAAGATTGAACGAGGGAAGCATCTATTCCTCACTAATGCAAGTGTGCTTCCACTTATTTTAGCTGTTCGGACGAGATACGGGCCTGACACAAGGACACTGAGAGTGTCTTTAGATCATAAGTGGTAATACAGGACATGGGAATTATTCACCTTTGATTTGTACCTATAGAAAAGAATTCTCCGAAGTTTCCTTCACCAGCAATGACAGGGGCATGCCAGGTGTTCGCTGTAGACTTGTCTAAAACAGTAACAACAATCGTCTTCGCCCCATTCTTGATCGTGATGAATTGGGAACCCCTCATGAGAGAGTATGAAAGGGTGAGTATGCCATTCGCAAAGTTAGACAGTACAGTTGGGGGTCCAGAGACGGTTGGACCATTGCCGAACAGGAAAGCGGTCTCCCCGGTTTGGCCGACAGGGCCATAGAGGATTATATAGTCAGTCGCGTCAATTCTGTGTGATAAGTTTAATTAATTGCGCTCAGCAAATGAGAAGAATACTCGCGTTGTCCACGTCATGATTCTAATTATAAGCGTCAGGTGCTGAACGATAAAGGCAAGATCTCAAAACCTACTCCGCAGTCGAGTACAGGATGTGTGTCGCAGTGGTGCCAAATATATAGTCGGTCACCAGGATTTTGCTCTCGCGCCCGTTGAAAGTGATGTTGCCAGACTTAGGGATCACGATTGGTCCCACAGAAGTGTCGACCGTGAGGAGGGTCGTGGTGACCGCTGTCGACCTAGAGCGGCTATTCGATCGTTGTTTGAGAAATAAAGATGGCCAGCCTTACGTTGATGCATTTTGCCTGATGATATAGAATGCAGCCCCGTTGTCCAAGTTTCGGAGTTCAGCTGTGTGAATTGAGTTGGAAGACGTATAGTTGGTCCCATTTGCTATAAGCGTTGCGCCAAGAAGATCACGAGAAACTCGAAGGAAGAGTCCTACGTAGAAGTTAGTAATGTGGTAGCCCAAACACAGATTTGCAGGGGAGCTCACCCTGAAGCCTCATTTCGTTCATCTTAGGTGTCGCAACCCGGTTCTCGTTGATCCCTACATGGTCAGCTCAAGGCAGGCCGCTGTGATTGACACAGAGCGACACACCGCCACCATAGTCATACGAAGAGTACCTAGCCAGAACAATGAGCAACCGAGAAAAAAGCGGCTTCCATTCATCGACTCACACAGTCGGTTCAACGGTCTGCCCCCAATTGGTTCCTCCAAAGAGCACTGATGAAGGATCAATATACAAGCCCGAACCATGAATTGTCTCCAAGAGGCCCACTGTAAATGTCTATACAGAATCAACGTGGAGGACTAGGTTGGAAGTGCAGATCTTGCTCACTAAGTATGGTCGTCGTTTGTGAACTTGAGTGAAAGGTGTATCTTAATTTTCAAAATGACATCGAAAGGTATGGACTTTGCACTTACTATGTATCCTTGTAAAAGATGTTTTCTGCCGCCACCACCCTTGTCAAAAGCCACTTAGAACGGCAAGACTATAGTACCTACCGTAGCTGGCGTCTGTGAGATCATTGCCTGTAATAGTAAAACGCGTAAGGGTGAGAAACGGAGACGAACAAGTTGAAACACACTATATTTCTCGTATCCCGTGCCTCCAGGAGCAGCTGCGCCCCATCCAAGGAGAAACCCACCTCCAAACTGATCCAAACCAATCAGAATATTGTCAGCGGTGAACGAGAACCGATGGTTACCTCGGCAAGGCAGAGTGGATTATTTGGCGCGTTTGCAACGTGCGCAGAGTAGTAGATGGCCTGCACTTGTGCCCACCTATTTGCACCCTGAGGGTATGAATCTCCGCTAGTGTTACAGTTCTATGAGCACAGGGAGCTACCAGGAATTATATTCTCTAACATACCAGTAAATATCCACGTGGGTTCCTGGGCGATCGGGAGAGAAATTTCCTGCTTGTCCTGCATGCTGATCGTTATGGGTTATTGCTGAAGCTCAAGCTGTGAGACAAGCTGGTTCCGGTTGTGGTTCGACATACGGACGACGACACCATTAGCACGATAGAGGTCGATGATGGCTTGCATGTAAATGTTGTTTGCAGCGCTTGCACTGAATTCGTTCTCGGCCTGTACTAGGATGACTGGCCACGGCATGCGTATAAGTCTATTTTAAAGCCCATCGGAGCACTCGGAAACCTACTTGGGCCTCCGTTTGTGATCTGATTTTTGGCGATGATTTTAGTAACGCTCGTCATGTAGGGTGTCCATGCTTTGGAACGCATTAGTTGGATCAAGACGAGCGAGGTATGAACACACCTTCATGATAGCTTGGGTTATTCGTACGAAGGCTACCTGCGATATTGCCAACCCAACCAGGAAAGCCACCGCCCGTCGTTTCGCCATCTATATAATTTCAATTGCTGATGGGGGCGAGTGCGAAAACATCAACATACTGATGTAAGGGCCAGGTCTACCACGATATATGTGTGAGTTCGGAAACGAACACTAGTTTAAGAGAACCTTCAGCGCACCTTGCAATTAACCAAAGACCAGCCTTTTTTGCCTCATCAATAAATCTCTGGATATCACGATATGTTCCTTCTTGAAAGTCACCCTTTCCGTTATTTGTTGAAGGGGTGGGATAGTGAACGGCCCAGTTGATGTAGAAGGAAACCGTATTGAAGCCATTAGACTTCACCTTTTGCAGGATGTCTGCCCACAAGTCTGGGTTACCAGGCAGTCTCCAAGGGTGTATTTCTGCCGAAAGGATAAATACTCGCTGTCCTTGAATGAAGAGTGAGTGAGAATCCCAAGCTACGGCGTCCGTCAACCCGGTGGAATTTCTTTTCGTCAATCCAGAAATCGCCGAGCACACCGAAATAACATAGAGTAAGACAGAGTAGACCAAAAGCATGATGGTTAAGAAGGTTCAAGCCAAAACCTATCGTGCATCGGGGCCGCCAGGACATGTTTTATAGTATATCATGAAACCACGAGGGTACTTTCGCTAAGGACAAGGAATAAGTTCTGCCGGACACATGACATGGGTTCCATGCAGGTTGGAGCAGGCGTAGGGGGACACGGCGCGGTTCTTTATGGATGCCAGCGGTCCGCTTGTAATGAGACTTCGAACAACCGCTTCGTGAGATCAGACACGCGGTCCGGACGATGGCTAAATTAGCCAATTGCAAGGCTGGCGCAGACGCTACGAATTTTGAAACACGCAGGCTACACATAGGATAACGATTGCATCGGACAAGATAGCTGCACGAGGGTTAGAATAAGTACTGCGCTCTTGGGTGTTCTTGGTGACAAGGCGAACAGAACGTCGGAGTCAGGTGCCAGTAAGTCGCGTTCGGAGATTGGCCGCCTTGAAATGTCTCTTTCAACACACACCACATCATCTGGTCTGCGGGCACTCTAGTTTCACCGATTTACTGATAATTTATCCCAGTAACAGGCTTCCTCCTACCCTCTATCCACTCTGCGCCCCCGTTTTTCACGTCAGTATACTCCATGAATTTCTTATTTCTTCAAATTTAACTTCAGCTTGGTCAGTCAGCAGCCGAACCCGTCAACAGACGCGATCGCTGTTGAGCAATGGTCTCAACTACTGCTAGCATATGCGCGTCATAGGAGACTATTCTTCCTTCGTGTCGAGGATGCAGAGACTGCGGACAACCACTGGGTCGAGGCTTTGCGTAATGAACGCATCAACCGTATGTCGAGGTCTTCCTTTGCTGCTGAGCTTACTGGGGGTTCTGCATCAGGCAAGGTTCTGCCTCCATACCTATCACACATACTGTCTGCCATGGTTGCGAAGGATCTAGCGGCATATGAGCCACAGAAGCAGACCCGATCGGTGTTACTCTACTGGCGCTCGCCAGACGCTTGGGCCGAAACTCTTCACAGCTGGGTAAGCTAACCTCCGCAGCGTTGACCCCAATTATCACTCACAATGAATCAGGCCACAGAAACAGGCCAGCTCAACACAATAATGACATTCTACGACATCACGGACCCGCCGATTAGATCTGAGCTTACAGACATGCCCATACCCCTGCTCCGCAAAGCCATCGGCATCCTCGGCAAGACGGGAAGGGCTCAGATAATTGGCGTGGCTGATGGCGAGGGTGTAAGGATATTCGCTACAGGCAGGTGATATCTTGGGCTTTGTATTATCTAGAACATTTATGGTATAATTACATTTCTCTGTAACATCCATGCCGTAACATCCATGGAACATCTGTGCATCTGACGACACTCGAAATCTGCGTAGGTTTGAATTCTGAAATTTACACTGCCCATGGAGACTAGTAGTCAACTAGTAGTATTAAATGACGGTCGCAACTATTTATTACTTAGTATCAGTGCTCGAGTCGCCAAAGCTGATCTGACCTTTTATCAGCTTCGGCACTGCTCATTTCCTGTAAGTTTTAGCATTGTGCAAGCTTTACTTAATACTCCAGGATTGGCATGCTTGTCTTCAACTTTAAAAGCTTTTCGAAGCTTGAAACTTCTCAGATTAGATCAAGATTAGATGGTTGAATTGAGTGACACGCCCACGTGATGCACACCTCTGCCACTACCAGTACTTCCGCGGTGGTCTTAGACTCAGACTCAGAGGCACGGACGCCGACAGGTAGAGAACCAACCACGCTATGCTCAAGTGCCCCATATGCCTTGAGCTAAAGCCCCCAAAAGAATTTAAATTCTTCCCGTGCG
This sequence comes from Tephrocybe rancida, assembly GCA_018858115.1. Classification (NCBI taxonomy): domain Eukaryota; kingdom Fungi; phylum Basidiomycota; class Agaricomycetes; order Agaricales; family Lyophyllaceae; genus Tephrocybe; species Tephrocybe rancida. The sequence goes on along the minus strand of JABCKT010006444.1, from coordinate 132,977 downwards.
GTATGTGCCAGAAACTTATACGAAATGACTACTCAAGGCGCGAGTTAAATAGGCCATGGATTCTGTGCTGCTTCGTGTGTCGATGAGCTACTCGCTCGCGGTACATCTAGGGCTCCTATCAAATGCCCCTACTGTCGCGAATTTCTACGACGTGGAGATGCACACAAAATCTACCTGGATATTGCCTCTCCTCAAGAGGAGCAAACTATGGTCACAGAGACACTTACAGATGGCCTATCACGGATGGACAAGGATGCGAAGGCGATTAGCGTGACGACTGCGGAGAAGAAATTGAGAAAGTTTGCCGAGACGTTGGATAGTAGTAAGAGCAATGTGGTAAGTTGTTCTAACTAAGTGATATTGCTCTTCGACTTGCTCAATGAATCCCAAGCTTGATTTGATCCAAGCAGTCCAGGATTTTAAAGACAGAATAATTCCGGTCTTTAAAAAAGCGGAGGAACAGTCTCGAGAAATAGAAGCTCTGAAGGCTCGCCTAGAGAGTTGTCAGGCTAACTTGGTGTTCAGTGCCAGTCATATCGGACCGCTGGAGGCAGAGCGAGACCAGACGCGTGCAGAACTGCTTGGAACAATCATCGAGCGAGATACGGCTATAAACTTTGCGAAACAAGCCACAGAGGAGACCGTCCAGCTTCGAGAGGAACTAAAACGGGCAACAGCGCAAGAAACCTTTTTACAGGAGTCAAGATCTCTCTATAAGATGCAAATTTTGGCGCACAAGGATGCGGTGCGTGTTATGTTCAGTATTGTGGGCGATTGTCTGATCATGAGATGCTTGGGCACTCTTAGGAAAGGAAGCAGATCGAAAAGATTGATTCGCTCAAGCGGCGACTGGCAATTGCACAGCAGGAGGCTGAACATGAGAGGGAGGCACGGTTGGAAGTTGATCTCGACTCGCAAACACCGTTAACCCAGGTATTTACCGGCTTCAAGATTTCAATATCACGAGTTGCGCTGAATAGTGTTTTCATAGCGTTCTTCAAAGCGTAAAGCTTCAAGCCCATCACGACCCCCATCCTCGACTGATACGAGCTCAAAGGTGGCATTCTTCGAAGCCATGCCGCGCCCTCGATTTGGGACCGATTGGAACCTGCCCAGCCCTTTGGATCTGAAGAAACGAAAGCCCCTGAACTCTTCGAAATCCACCTGCTTGAAGCTCGACGGACATGGCCGCCCAATTGGCTCGGTTCAGATCGGCAGCAAAAGCATAAAGCGCATACCCAGATAAACTTGTCTTTTATGTATACACAATTCTGGAGCCTCGTCAATGCCTGTAACACATGTACTATAGTCTCTAAACTTGTGTGTTGTACTATATAATTGATCATCTCCATATACCGCGTCGAGTTTACGTCAGCTAGGCTTCCCTCTTCGCGCCATCATAGCGACCGACGTTAGACTCATCGTCTTTCGTTTGAGCTGAACGGGCAGCGCGATGGCAGACTCGTCCCAGCAGCGCAAGGAGCTTGCTGCTTTCGTCAACTTCTTCGCGACTTTTACTCTCTCGCGACCTGTAACCACACTTTCTGACCTCAGTGATGGAGCTGCTCTCTTCGAAGTACTGTCTCTCGTGTGCGTCTCAAAAAATTATTATACAACTGCTCAAGCTAAGCTGTTAGCATTCTAGCGATGCAAACTATTTCCGAGCAACTACGCGCCCATCCACGCAGCTATCCGAGAACTGGGTCCTACGCTTCAGCTCCTTGAAGCGGTTGTACCGCCTCATGACACAATATTTCACGGAGGTGCTACAAAAACCTACTGGGTCTCTGGATGTCCCAGACCTCCAGGCGATAGCCAAGGACAACAACATATCGGCGACGCTGATCATGTGCAGGATCACCATTGCTATCGGGGTACAGTGCGAGAGGAATAAGCAATTTATCGACAAGATTCAGGGCTTGAGCGAGGCAGACCAGCATCATCTCATGAAGGCAATTGAGCAGGTCAGTCGTTTCAAGCTGGTGTGTTTCACCTCAACTCATAATCTTCAGGTCATGGCGCGCATCACTGTCGCGCCTGGGAACTATGATGCATCGGAAGCTAGTATGACAGAGTGATTTACACCACAGTTCACTATCCTGATAGTACACTCATTTTGGTCTTGCAGAGACGATCACTACTACCGAATACAGTCGGAACGCAGCCAAATATTCTCGGAGAAGGAAACCCTCCAAAAAGTCTATGAGGCGCTTCTTGAAGAGCATCGCACCCTGCAAACTAATTTCGACGATGTAGTCTCAGAAAAGGACGATGTCCTGAACCGACTAAGGGATGTACGGAGAGAGGTCGATAGCAAACGGAGCGAGAAGGCAGACGGAATGCTGCGTGCCGAGGTTGAGAGGCTGAGGAGTGAACTGTACGTTGTCCATCTCAATCATGAAACCTGACAGATCTAAATATGATTGCAGTCAGAAAAGTGAAGAGACTCTTGCTATGACGGAATCTGAACTTGAAAAGAGCACTGAATTGGTTGTGGATCTGACGAAGAGATGCGACGAACTGCAACCAAAGGCAGATGAAAGGGATAAATACAAAGACCAAGTGGATGAGTAAGTTATAATTACTGTTGAACGTATGGATAACTCTTGACATTTTTGTGCAGGTATCGCCATGCGGCTGATAAGCTACAGAAAACGGAAAACGTGATGGAGAAGTACAAGAAAAAACTACAGGAAGGTGCCGATCTTCGTCAACGCGTCAAGGTGAAGATCACCGTCCGCTCCTCGGCCACACTTCTGTAACATATGAACAGGCACTAGAAGCGCAAAATGCAGATCTCGTGGACAAAAACGCCTCCATTGAAGAGGAATACCGCAAAGTTGCCGCCTTCAAACCTCTCATGGAATCGTACAAGAATCAGATCGCAGACCTCGAGTCAAAGAACTCGACTCGTGCGCAGGAGATAGACGCGGTCAAATTCGAGCTCGAACAAAGTCGGACGAAGCTGAAGATTACGCTGGCCGAGCGTGCGAAGGATTCCGAGACGCTGGAGTTGTACCAGGAACGAGTAAAAGAACTCGAGCTTTTGTCCCACCGGCCTGCTGCGACACTAAGGGGTGAGAGGCCACCGGATGGCGAGTTCACAGAAGCGGAACTGCTTGGCGGGGAAGACCATGCACACGCCCATGACCATGACACGGACGGGGAGGCAGACAATCATGCGGGACTTGGACTGGGCGGGGAGCTGGACGATGCGATCACAGGCACAACGACTACGGATCTGAAGCTGCAGATCAGGAGTTTGAAGCGTGAGCTGGAGGCGGTGAGGAAGAACGAAGTAGACGCGAGCCGAGTGTTGGTTCTGGAGAATTTGTTGGAGGATGCGAATAGGATGAAGGCGAGGTATGAGGGAGATTATCTTGCGGCCCATCGGGAGAAACTTGTGCTGCAGCGTGATCTGGAGGAGATACGGAGCGGGAAGTCGTTTGGTGATGGGTGAGCTATGTCCATGTTTCAGTCAAGCAAGGTTTAAAGGAAGGCTTCACAGTGCCGAGGCTGCAATTGCGCTGAGGCAACGGCTAAATGAGACAGTGGAGCAATTCGAGGATTTGCGCAAAACACACGCGGAGCTCGAGCTCAACTTCGAAACCCAAAGCAGGGAGCTGACCATAGCTAAATCAGACCGTGAGTCATTTCGGTTATGTATTGTAACTATCACTCACTCGGACTCAGTCAACTTGGTGAACAAGGACCAGTTGGATATCCTAGCGACATTGCGAGAGTCGGTAAACGAGGACAAGGCGGCCCTTGAAGAGGATGTAGAGCGACTGAAGAAGCAAAATAAAGATCTTGGAGATAAGAATCGCATGCAGCTGGAGCAAGTCAATGCGCTCTTGCTCGAAAAGGTCAATCTCCAGAGCGAAGGTATCGGGCACCGGGAAAAGATGCTGCAGAGGGAGCGGGACTTTGGGTGAGTAACTTCTGTTCCTGCGAAATGCTAGGTTTTTATTATTTTCTTTGTAGCGATCTCAGGGCTTCTATCTCGGGCAAGGACATTCCGGAGGACATTAAGGCCCGGTTACTTGCGCTGCACGAGGAGAACGTCAACTTGAAAGAGCAGAACAAAACGTCGCTTGAGAAGCTCAATAAAGCGAAGGCCGTGAGTGTTGCTTCGACCCTTTTTCCCTTTAAGGCTGATGAGCATGCGATGTAGTTTATCAAATCGCAAGATAAACTCTTCAAAGAGCAGCATGCAGCCAGCGCGAGCTCAGCACCGGGTTTGTTTGAGGAAGCCGAAGCCAGCTTTCGCTCGCAAATCAAGGTGCTGGAGGAAGAGGTCGTGCGCCATAAGGTATGCCGAAATGCTGAAAGCTCTAGGCTAGAGCAATTTTGAGCAACGTGTAGATTGAATCTGGTTTGCAGGCACTTTTGGCGGAGTCGACAATGCGGTATCGGAGGGAACAAGAGCTCATGCTTAGTGCAATACATGAGTATGGGATGCGCAACGTTAGAGCCCATATGGGTAGTGCGCAGACACAGACGAGGGAGCCAACGGCGTGGTTGGGAAATCTGCGCAAGACGGTGAGTTGTTCGGTGTCCACTGGATATCGTTGTGCTAATATGGGGGCAGATGGGACACACAGTACAGCGACTTTAGTGTATATGAGCGTAATTTCATGCCTAGAGGATAGGGGCGAGCATTATAATTCATTCAGTCATTCAATTCTTCGTGTATACCCACATGTCAATATTTATCATACATTGTACATTTTTTCATTGCCAATCATCATGATTCATTTTCTACTTGACACCACCCATATCAGCAACAATGGCAGCGGTAATGGCGAGCATACTCATTGACGGCAGTGTCCTCGAGGGCGGCGGTCAGATCCTGCGCAACTCGACCTCACTGTCAGCTCTGCTCAGCAAGCCCATCTCTATTCACAAGATCCGCCAATCACGTCGCCCGCCTGGACTCAAGAATCAGCACCGCACAGGTCTCGAGCTCGTGGCCCAGATTGCCTCTGCGCGCCTAACTGGCGCAACCAATGGCTCGCAAGTCATTGACTTTGTCCCGGGGCGACTTGCGTTGCCTGGCTCATTCACCGCAAATTGTGTCACTGCTGGGTCTACGACTCTCCTCTTGCAAATTGCTCTACCACTCTTGATGTTTGCACCCGAGAAGGACACGCCCCCATCAACACTGACGTTGTTGGGGGGCACGAATGCGACGATGGCACCGCAGATTGACTACGTACAGCACGTATTGTTGCCATTCCTACGACAACACTTTGGTGTGCCCTCGGGGCTTAGTGCTGGTGTGGACCTCGAGATTAAAAGACGTGGATATTACCCCAAGGGCGGTGGGGAAGTACAGGTGAGTGTGACGCCGGTGAAGAGGCTGCAGGCGGCGAGGGTGCTAGAGCGTGGGCGGGTGAAGCACATAGGCGGAATTGCGCACTTCGCTGGGCTGCCAAATAGTGCTGGGCGGGAGATGGTGATTGGCGCGCGAAGGGTGCTGGAGGAGCTGAAGTATCTGAATCCAGACGAGGGAGAGGTGGGAGTTGATATTAAATTTAAGAGGGAGAACAACGAGGACAGTAGCGGAGCGGGAAGTGGGATTGTGCTGTGGGCTGAGTTAGAGGGCGGCGGTATAATTGGCGGGAGTGCAGTTGGCAATAAGCGCGTCGAGCCGGCCAAGATCGGTGAGGAGGCGGCGCAGGAGTTGTTGCGGGGTCTGCAGGCCGATGGATGTGTCGACGAGGTACCTGGCTTTAATGCTCCATATACTATCCATTTATTTACTCTCTGCAGTGGCTTCAAGACCAGATCATCATATTCATGGCGCTCGCAGATGGAAAATCAGAAATTCGCTGCGGCAAAGGCGGCCTCGCACTGCACACACAGACTGCTATTTGGGTTGCAGAGCAGCTTACCGATGCCAAGTTTGAGGTCGAGGAGGAGGCTTCTGGACACACCGTCATTCGCTGCGAGGGCATCGCCTACGGTAAATGTTCCAATGTTGTATTAGTAGATCTATGAATATGCAACATCCGCCGGTGGAAGGGGGAGGAACCACTTCCTTCATGTCCCTAACTCTATATATGTACAGCTCTACGCTGCAAAACATAACCGATATAAGAAAAGAATCGTTCAAAGAGGATGCGCCACGCGAGCAATCGTCAATACACGTGAAAGTTCAACAACAAGATCGATCGTTCAACTACAGTGGCTGACCGGGAAGGGCTGGGCGGAGTGGGCCTTTCCGTGATCCGTGGCAGACGCATAAACCACTTCTGAGCCACCCTCGTTAGCCTTGAGGGTTGACCAGCGACCTCGTTGTGGGCGTCCTTCCCCTGTCCCTGACCAGGCTGGGGAGGCGTTAATACACTGCGGGGAAAATATCAATATTCGCGACTCACTTTATATTCTTTTGGGTGCACCTTTTTAGTTATAGTACGCATCCTATCCCCACTCGTCTTTTTTTTTTGACCACCTGCTGGCCTAACCCTAACCTTAAGGGTGGAGTCGAATATCAATCCTGATGACGAGCTTTAGCTTCAGAGACAGACTGTAACCAGAGCAAGACAGGCATCGACTAGACCCGCGAGCATCGCAAGCTGGAAGAGGTCGATAGCAACACCGCATGTTTAGTTGGTGAGTCTTTGGACGTCGAGATCCATATTTGCTGCCAGGGCATTCGTTGCCTACGATAAGTGTTCCGATATATTAATACTATGAATATGCAAGCTCTACCGGTGCACGAGGTACAATGAGAAACCGTCGTATAAATAATTACAGGTGGTATAGAACCGTGGCCGCTACCGGTTCCATGACAGCAGTGACATGTCGCCCAGACGCCTGCGGAGATATAGATTAATTATTAGACAATCACTTGGCAGAGATGTTTGGACTGCGCACCTTGGTTTCACGAGATGTCGGATTGTCCCGAGAACAGCGAGGAGCACGAACACAGAGGCTGCGGCGACGTACGCCCAGCCGAGGAAGGGGTTCTTGCCGCCTATCCATGACACTGTCGAGATCACAAAAGACTTGGTGCCCTTGTAGGGCAAAACGGGGAAGTCTGAAAGAAACCTTAGTGAGAAGTACTAAGAGCTAGAGTAATACGCACTGAGGCCGATAATAACACGATATGTGCCCTTTTTCATCGGTGCGGTGTCGTTTCGGCCGTACAGCTTGGTGAATGTGGGAAGACCGGCAGTGCGCATCCAGTTCTGGAAGTGCTCATCGGCCCGCAAGTCGGGGGGCGGGTTAGCTTCGGTGTAGCCATGCGGATAGCGCAGGGCCCAGTTGGGAGGTGGAACAATACCAGTGGTGTTGTATTGCTCATTGGGTGCCGAGACGTACTTTTTGGCCTCGCCTGGCCAGGCGATGCCTGTAGAGGTGAACTCGTACGTCTCAGTGGAGCTTTCGCCGGATGGGTTCTGTAGCACGGGGCTAGAAAAGGTGTCGTTGAAGAGGGAGTTGGCGATAAGGCCACAGGGGTATACGGGGACCTCCCCAATGAGAGCAAGGGGCTTGCAGTCACTATTCTGGAGGTCTTTGACATTGACAAACTTGCCCTTGAGTTGGTCTGAGTTGAGACTCTTGACATAACGACGGTGGTTCTGGAAGAAGTTGGTGAGTTTGTAGTAGAACATGACAGAGTGGGGGAGCTCCGCGGGGATGTCGAATTCAACGATACATTGGAGCTTGGCGGTGATGTCGGTGACGGAGGCGTTATTAGTGTTGTTGAGGAAGGCATAACGGGGGTTGGTTGGATTTGTAGACTTGTCATCTGCTGCGCGTAGACGGTAGTTGTATTTATTTTTTGGGAGGTCGGAGAAGGATAACGATGCGTTGGGTGATGAGGGTGTCAGATTCTCGCACTCGGAGTAGTCAAAGGTCATCTCTGTGACCAGCGAAGAGCCCCATATCAGCAGCCCGCCGATGGGTGCGAAGAGGATCCCGATTATGAAGAGAGTGGGTAGCACAGTCTTTGGCGTCAGAATAGGCTGCCATGCCTTGAGCCGTTGCTGTTTGAAGGCAGTGTCTGCAGCAAGTTAGCAAGAGCTCAGCTTTGGTCATCGTTACTCACTGGCTGGTCGTCGCCAAGCACCCTTTTCCTTCTTCTGCTCGCTGTTGTCATCGTCGTCGGCCCTTTTGTTTCTGTTGAAGAGGCCCATCGTTGTCGTTGCAGTCCAAGGTAAGCAAAGCAGTCCACTCCGATCTCTGACATAACCCACATTACCCCGCTTATGTCAGCAAAATGGTGTCTTCTCTGCTCGCCGACGCGCTCGCTGACCCAACCGCCGTCCTCAATGGCCTCAACAGCGACGACCTCGACGCTTTCCCTGCCGCCGTCACTGAGCATTTCAAACAAATTTTCAGAACACAAAACGCGTTCACGGAGATTCCACCTTTGACTGTGCCTGAAAATCATGCTGATAGAGAAATCGTGAGGTTTCGCGCAATGGTACAAGACACGTCGGCGTCGCCAGAGATGTATCTCGCTCGCAGGACTGGTGGAAGATGGGGCGGGTGGGGCCAGGCCGACGACGACAATGCGACTGCCACCATCGATTACGCGGATCTGAGGGAGTGTACCGTCCTTTGGGCCGTTAGCGTCCCTGGTGAAAGCGCATGGTGTGCATCCATCATCGACGATGCAGACACTCCTAAAAGCAAAAAGACGCATACGCCACCGCACCCGCACAAGTTTCCTGTCCCTGGCGCGTCGCACGTCGGCGTCCAGATAAAGGTACGACTACGCCACTACTAAACCTAGTCTGTGGTCCATTGACTTTGGGTAGATATACACCAACGATCGCAGCACAGAAAAATTCAAGGCTACTGATCTATACACTTTCGTTGGCATCATTACTTCTGAGCCGTATGTTTGTGTACCGCCCATATCTTTCCTTTCATTGATATATATATATATATATATCCAGTTTACATGCAGATCTAGAGCTTGATACGCCTGGTCTCGTGCCAACACTTCACGTACTATTCTCACAAACTGTTCCCTCTACTATCATTCCTCGCGTGTATCCCAGCACATCTTATTCAAAGGACCTCCGCAACGAGCTCATTGCCTGGATTGCGGACACTGCCCTCGCCGGAGACCGTGACGCTGCGGAATGGGTGCTGCTCTCCACCATCTCTCGCGTGTAAGCCTTTATCTTTCTCTATATCTGTCTTTTCTGAGTATCCTCAGGCAATCACGCACACCGCCCATTCTCCCTCTGAGTCTCACTCTCTCCCGCTTTCCGTCGCCAAACGGTGCCTGCACAACGCCTGCGCTCGCTCATGCACTGTCTCAGGTCTTTGCCCTCCTCACTAACATCCCGCTCTCCTTAGAGACGCTCAATAATACGTCGTGTACCCCCGAGTCGAAAAATGAGGACCTCTACAGCGGATGGCTGCAGCTCCCGAAAGGCAGCATATGCCTCATCACGGAAGGAGGCGTGACAGAAGGAAAGCTTTCTGACCGCGGTGAGATTCTCTGTACGTTGACTATGTTGTTGCTGAAATGAACGGACCAAGGGATAATGAATTTGCACGCCGTGCAGGAGACGATGAGCACTCAGACGCTAGAATATGCATTCCCTTTCAGCCGTTTCGCGTTTGACACGAACATTGCGTTCATAGTGCTCGCAGAGGGAAAGAAGAGCGCCTTTTTCCAGGTATCATCCTCTACCTTTGCTGGCTTTTTCAATATTGAGATATGTGCAAGCAGACCGATATCAATATCCCCTTGCAGCCGACGACTGCCGAATTTGACCCTTATGTGGCCCCGGAGAAGATCAAAGTCCCCACACGGGACAAACTGGAGGCGTTTAGGAGTTTGGTAGGCGCTGCGAAAGTAGGCAATATGAGTGTTGGCGAGAAGACAGCTAAAGTAGGTCTGATGAAGAATTCCTCTTGCATTTGTGGGAGTGCATATATCAACAAACGTGTAGTTCATACAGGAGGATTTCGTAAAAGAAAGGCAGGCTGCACCTTCGTCGACTGATGCACCGTCCTCGGAGGATCTCATTCAGAGGATGATGATTGCAAGGTCAGTACAGAAGTTGCTTGACAGTGTTGTGGCGTGTGGCGCTAAATCCGAATGTGTTAGGCTTTTGGCGCTGTCGAGGCAGGAGTTGGAGATTACAGTCGAAGTCTGGGAGGCTGCAAAGGTGCTAGAAGATGGACGAAAGGCGCGAGCTGCCTGAAATAATGACATATCAAACTTTCTACCGTGTACTATCATTAGCGATCACAAGGGCTTCTATGTCCCGTCAGCTACGAACGTGGGTTCTGTCGTACACCAGCTTCCTTCTTCAAGCGTAGCCAAGATTATTCTTGCGCGCTTCGAGCCAAACATCTCCAAGCTCTGCTACGACCTTCGGGAGAAGTGCAGCGACGGTTTGGGCATCCTTGCCGCTGCCTTCAAGGTAATACTTGATCTGCACAACAATGTAAGCGCCTTCATCGAGGTGAACATGTAGATCGGAAGCCTACCTTAGGTTCCGTTCCACTTGTACTTGATTATGGCTTAGGTGAATTGTGTTCCAAAGAGAACCTTGGCATGACATACCGAGTAGTGAGGACGATCTTTGTCCCCTTGCTTTGATTCTCTGCACGGAACTGGATCATGTGCCCGGAAGACAATGGGAGAAAGGGCTTGTAGGACGGGGGGTTGGTGCTGTCGTACCCCGTGGTAAGGTCGACGACACTTGTGACTGTGAGACCTGCAATTTCGCGAGGGTAGGAGGGCCCGTTCTGCGGTTCAACCTAAGATAGTCACTGTATGAGAACGTTTGAGGCACCGAGCTAGCTATAGAGGCATACGGAGTAGTAGGAGCGGATGCGAGCGAAGATCCTGTCGATTGTCGGGGGGTCGGTGCAGATAAAATAGCTGTTGCTCGTCTGATATTTGTCCGAATTTAAGTGCTACATACCAGAGCAGGGAAGTGTGCGTACCTGGAAATATCCGTAGCTGTGGTATAACCATGTTCAATGGGTGATCCTCATAAGAGAGGGGAGAGAGCGTACCGTGCGTAAAGGTCCCGCAAATGCGAGCTTACGAACTTGCCTTGCCCATGAAGCGCAGTGACGATTTCTGCAAATGTCATCTACGAGAAGATACTTGATCAGGTTGAGGAACTGTACGATAACTGGAGTCATCATACCGTGGCGGCGACACCATCTTTGTCTCTAATCTCGGAGCCAAACATGTACCCAATGGCTTCTTCGTATCCAAAAGGAACCTCGTATCCCTGTTTGACAAGGTCGAGAGCCGTGTTTCCGATGAATTTAAAACCTTCAGTCACACAACTTCAGTCTTTCTCTGGATGGAGGAGTGGTGGTGTACTTTCCGGTCAGGCATTCCATGAATTTGAAGCCCTCCACTTGAGCAACAGTCTCCAGCATCTTCGAGCTCACTGTCGACGCAACCATTGCAAGTTTTTCGAGGGGTTTGCCAGCCGACTTATGAAGTTCGAACATGCGGTGGCCGAAGATGACGCCTAGCTGGTCGCCGGTGAATGTGATCCACTGTCCGTTCAGACTATTGAACGTTCAGACATATGAGGTTAGGATAGTAGCCCTCAAACAAACTTACCCCTTCTCAGCAGCGGAAAAGCGATCGGAATCAGGGTCCTGTGCGAGAACGTATGTCGCGCCCTCACGTTCAGCTGTCTTCAGAGCGAGATCCTATGGCTGTTATTTAAGGTCACCGTTTTTCTGTATATCAATCAATCGTACCAGGGCACCTGTTCACGTCAAGACATTCAAACCACACAACGCACATTTAAACCCGATTGTCCTACCTTTTTCTTCGGGGTTGGGGAAACGAACAGTTGGAAAATCCGGATCCGGATGCCGTTGCTCCATTACAGGAACGTATGGTGCAAACCCAAAAGCAGAAAACGCCTCAGATACAAACTTGTCGCTAACGCCGTGCATCGAGGTGTTGACAAATTTGATACCCGTCGTCCCATTCAGCGAACTAAACTAAATGTGTTGGAAGTTATGGAGCGACAACAGCACAGGTGTCCTCACTGAGACCGAGAGAGACGTGTCAGTTCTTGAAAGTAGTCGCGATGCATCTGAAGAGTAGGATTCTCAAGGAGAGGTGATGTTGCCAGGTGTTCTATGTCCCAGTATTTGGGGTGGAGGTTAACTTTAATGGACTTGGAAATCCCTATGTCGTGGGGGCCAATGATCTGAACGTGGATGAGCGCTCTCTGTGCTTGTCGAATTGGATGGATACACTTGCCTGAATGGCATTCTCCCAGTACACCTGGTCTCGCTGCCGCATCAGCACAAGAAGTTGAAGACGCTTATGGGATTCTGTCACCTTGTAACCGTTATCTTGCTAACGAGGGCAGCTGTTAACACCTTTTTCCAAGCGTTGTACTGTCTGACTTGCCTTCGGATTGTGGCTCGCTACGGATATGTGTTAACTTTGGAAGGTAAATGCCTATATTTACAAACCTGTTATCATTACGCCACAGGCAGCATTGAGCTTCTTGACACTGAATGGAACCCTTGAAGGAGGTTAATAAGCTACCTAGTGATAGATCGGAAATCCTACATAGGTGTGTGGACTAGGCCATGAAGCAAGTAGGCCTTAACGCCTTTGGCAATGAAAGCGGCTGCCGTTAACTGCGCCCATCTCTCAGAGTTGTGACGATGATCGTGTCCAATCACAATCCCTCGTGAATTGGCATTTTCGACATTCTCAGCAACATATGCACATAGACCCTGTAAGACTCAACTTCAGAAGATCGTCCCATGGGTACAGAGATACCACACAACCACAACAGACCTGAGAGGCCTGTATGACAATTAAATCTATCTCAGATCAGGTTGTTGCAAAGCAGGAAAAACAAAGCGTCGACAAACCGTTCATACGAGCCCACCCTGCCTCCATCCTGCCTCTCAACCCTGAGGACGTGAGTATTGAGATGCCACATGCCATAAAGATGCCTTTACCAGCCGTCCCAAATTCAATGCGGACCCTCATGCGTTTCTCGAGTTCATCAACGTTGCCTGCCTCCCATAGGCTCTGTATTTCTGCATGTGTTGTTGGGTTCTGGACAAGAATTGTTTACATATTGGATCTGATGCACATGCAGTTGGTTACCTGGTCCAACTTCAGCCAATCATCCACAAGGTCTTTGAGCGTTGAAGACATGAAAGTTCTAGTCAACGATTAGAAACTAAAAATAGCCTGCACCACACAAGGGTTAGGTTTCGGGTTAGGGTTCATACATCATTACATGGCGTCAACGTGGCGTTCACAATGAATGCATTCAAGAATCTGAATCCATGTCACAAGCTCAACCAGCGTCCAGCAATTCCTTAGATGCAGATTGCATTCCTGGACAATTAGAAGAATCTCATTTTCATTTGGTTTCTAGCATTGAATACCGAGCATCTATGCCAAGTATATCATCACAATGATATATTGTGAAGGGTAAGAAGACAAGCTTGCTGGCCTGAGTGACGCTATAATATAACGGCATTCAGCAAAGTCCCTTCATCGATGATGTACGAAAAGGTCGAGCCTCGAACATAATCGAGCTGTGATCGCGTGCGTCAAAGTCGCGTAGGGGTATCACCATTAGTATTAGGAATTGAAGGGCTGGCATGAATGCCGGAATTCAATCGAGGAAGCCGTATCTTGAGCGAGGGAGTGGTAGGAGGGGCGGTTGAGGGAGCAGCGTCGACTGCTGCGGTAACAGCAGGAGAAGCAGGAGCTCGCCGAGCGGGTGTGCGAACCGCTTTTTTCCGAGGCTTTTTCTCTTTCTTCTCCGGCTTCTCATCCACGAAGTCCTTATCATCGATGCTGGGTAATTCATCTTCCCTCTCTTTTCTCTTCCTGCCGCGTTTTTCCTTGGTTTCCACATTACTCGTTGATGCAGCTTTGGCTGTGGCACGAGAGCGTCGCTATAGGTCGTGTTATCCAACGTTCAGAATGATAGAATGTGTGTAACCTACTTTCACGGGCGTTCCCGTTGATGGTCCGGCGGATATGCTGCCAAAAATCAAACTGTGGTCGACCTCCTCGAGCTGCAGAAATTAAGCAAATGATATGTATGCATATACGAGGAACGCACTTTGACTTGAAGCTGCCGTGATCTTCCTGGAGCTGTGGCTGGCACCAGGACGCGTGAGACTGTAGACAAAGGTCCATCGAACGTCATGCTATCTCGCCCGGAGTCATCGGCCTATTTGACCAAGTCTTCAGTGGGGAGTCGAAACCAACAAGTGGCAAAGCTTACACGTGAGGAAATGCTTGTAAGCGACGAGTCAAAATTGTTTTTGCTTCTCGATCGCAACTCCCGCGTACTTGGTTCTGGTACTGGTGCTGAAGGCTGGTTGAGCTTCTTCCTCTTCGCTGTCGACGACGGCTGATAGTCGCCAGAAGCAGCAGAGCTACGATGGACCTTAGTAGGAGCGCGGGCCGATCCATTTGACTTCACAGGTTTTGTGGGAGCATCTGCTAACTGTGGCCTGGCTTGAGTCTGCAAGTTCGTCTTTATTGCGCAATTGCGAACCTTGGAGATTGAAGCCTTGGGTAGCCTGATGACCCTGCTACTACGTGACGTGGACGCAATATTGCTCTCACTCTGTGTGCCACCAAACGAGGAACCATTGACCAATGGTTGTGATGAGGGTTGTGAAGGGGTTGTTCCTCCTCCTCGTGGTTGCGATATTGAGAGGCTGAATAACAGCTGTCAAAGAATATCAGCACACAAAGCAATAGGAGCAAGAAGCGGAACTCACCTGCGCCACCTTCAATTCCTCTGGATCATGAGGGGACATTGGAAGATCGGGGAGAGCTTGATCCTCGTCATCTAATGAACTGAGGGATGTCAAAGGCGAGGACATCCCGGAAGCGATGTTTGAATCCCTAATCATGATGAACAATCTGTCTTGAACAGGTAAGTTCAAACGTACTTGTCAACCTGCGGCTCAGACTTGTTTAGCTTGTTCCAGAAATCCAAGACAATGACCCTCTCAGGGACCCGATAACGACGTCCGTTGATCAATACCTCATCCACGTTTACTTTTGGAGCGGCGTTGACAGGTCGTATAGCGATCGGGTGGGTGACCTCGATATTGCCGTTGTTGTATTGTCTTGGTTTTGTTATTTCGATAGGTGTCACGTTTTGCTTCGGGATTCTATGTTTGAGAGGCTATACGAGGTCAGATGGTTAGCTGGTGAACAATTTGAAGTGTACTCACAAGTAACTTTTCAGCATGGTTCGGGCACATCCATTTTTTCGAGAACGGTGGGATAGTTGAGAGAGGTGGATCAAGACAATCGAGGTGCCAATGCAGGGTGCAATAGTCACAAGATATGATGCTCTTCCAAGCTTCAGTTGATTTTAAAATGGTGGATGATCTGCGAGCACGTTTGGTGGCTGGTGCAGCGGCAGCAAGACCTCCGGGTAAAGCCGAGGTACCACAGCGAAAGCAGAGAACAGGGGCGCCGTTCCTATCTTTTAGTCGATGGACGTCTCGCTCTTCTAGTTGCCCATGGCGACTGAGCTGACGGTGAGCCAATGAGTTAGGATGTATGAATTGAGGTTACGAACTTGAGACGTGGCGGTTTGATTTCCGAGGTATCGACATATGATCCCTTTGGCCCCGTGCCCACTGCAAGCGTGTCAATTTTCTACGGTATATTGACAAGGAATGACAGTGCATACCGTCTTTGAAAAATGTCCTGACGTCTTCGGGAAGCTGGAATTCTGTGGGAATGGCTGTGTCCACTTGCTGAATAAGAGGAGCCAAAAGGGAAGGCGGCGGTTTGCGTGGTGGATGCTAGAGGGATGGTGATAGTCGTACAGGAAGCTAACAGTACTCGAAATTGGCTTACTTTTCGTATTGTACAACCAGGACAGAACCACCTGCTATCGCCCTCATCAACGCTCTCCATCGGGGGATCCAGGCACCATAAGTGGAATGCACGGGGACAACCGTCGCAGTAAACGAGGGCACCGTATGAACGGCAGGACGAGCAGTGATCATCGTTGTTCAACTGGGCCAATGAATTTGTTAGAGGCGGCCCAGGGAGAGTATCCATAGACTCACCAGGTTACTTGGGGGAGGATCGGGAGTATGAAGCGAAACTATCTTCGGCTCCTCCTTCACCCTGACGATGGCGGGCTCAACCTCTTTTCCTTTCCCCTTGTCCTTCCTCTTCGGCCGTCCACCGGTACCGGCTGCCACTTCCTGTAGGTTTTGAGAAGAGTTTGACCTTGAGATCGAGGGTTCATCGTCGATGACCATAGCGTCCGGTTCCAAGTCGACTGATATCGGATTGAAAGCTGACGCAAGCTCCCCGTCACCAGAAGGTTCTACGCCTGTTACTGCACCGTTCTGGTTTCGAGCTGAAGCACGCTGAGCACGACCAATAGCGGATCTAAAAATGAAAGACCGTGTGACGTGGTGAGCACGAAAGAGGGGAGCGGCAGGCAAGCAGGAAAGGGTGAAGGTAGGGGCAGTAGTTCAGCAGTCAGAACAGTTTCCTCAAGTCAGTAAAAAAGAAAGAAACGTACTTTGTGCGCTTTAAGCGGGTGGCATCCTGCTCATGGCCTATCAAAGTGCCGTGCATTATACCAGAGTACGTCGATCCTGGATCAGCGGGTGGTAGATATGAAAAGGCTGTAGAGGGTTTTTTCGGGTCCCTTTTGAGCATAGACTGCTGGGTAGAAACCAGAGAAGGTGGACCTGGAAGGATTTCTGTAGCAAGACTCGAGTCGCCCTCGAGATGAGCGGGCTGGAAAACGGGCACTCCTGGCAACATGTAAGCAGGCATAGAGGCGTTTGCCGTCGTCGACGCCATCCTTGCGGAGTCTGGGGAGCAGCAAGGGCTCGAAAACACAAAAGTGCGGAGAAGACAAAAACAGTGACGGGTCCAATCAACCTGGCACTCAGGTTCAAAGCGAATGTCTAGTGGTAACCACAATTCATCTTTGGCCTCTACAGAACACATTTCTATCTATTGAATCCATAGCCTACATCTCTCGGGAGCTATGAACCACTGGCTGCGGCGGAGTGCTCTAAAACCTCGAAAAAAGCTCAAAACAATGTCTTATTCGGGTTTCGTTGCAGTAAAGCATTGCATGAACGAAGGTAAGGGATCTGGAACGCCTCGGGAGGTCGTATACGTACAACACATCGATTTAGCACCTCAAGAGTGGGTCTAGCGATTGATGAGGATGCCCTAATACGAGATTAAAACAGCAAGACCATGCCGATATGAATCATAGACGTACCAGCGTTCACAGCATTGTATGCCTCCTTATAATATGACGGGTATAGCCAACAGAAATAACAAGAGTACTTACTCTTGAGGGGGGTGCTGGATCACGGGTTCCAAAACCACCTCTACGTCAACTGGTGAAAGATACATAGAGGCCAATGGTCCACAACAGCGGCTGGTTGGAGTCTGGCTATGGCTATCTGCATAGTAATACGCCCCTCGGGTACTGTTGCCAACCGGACCCCTTTTTGACAGAACGAAGTTCTTTGAGGTGGATGCTGAGACAGCAGATTTCGTTCATGGAGTTGGTCCTGACTGCGCTAGAGTATACAGTATTCTTGGAGGCACCAGTGTTCAGCCCGATAGTGCAGCTGCCTACACATTGCACGCATCACCCCGATACCACCCGAGTAACCCGCCGGGCAATCCTACATAACTTGAAGAAAATTGTCAGTTCGATCGATACTTTGGAGAGTTATATACACACCCCCAGAGAAATAACAAACAGCCTATTTATCAAGCAATATCAGTCAAGAGTTATCCGTCTACGAGGCTGTTGGTCTTGTTATCGGGTATGTTCCGGCAACCAAACGAATAACCGAACCGCGTGAACTTCATCATAATGGATCACGTCAGCAAATGGAAACCTCGTCCAAGCGTCGACGAACCCAACGCTCTCCATCTCCTCAGTTGAAGTTCGACGATGAGGACAACTCATATGTGCCCTACGTCTCTGTAGCACAGAAGCGTCAACAGAAGCTCGCAAAATACAGCTCTTTTGGTGCTAATGCAGAACAACGTGCCAAGAAACGACAGGAAGAGATTGATGAACGCGAGGATGCCCAACGAGAGGAAGAATTACGACGGGAGAAGGCAAGAATGGAGAGGACGCTACTGATGGAGGCACAAGAGGTTCACTCGAAAAAAGCAGCCGAAGGTATGCCAGCCTTGTTGAGCGGTTAACACAACCATAATAAACCTCTTTCCTAGACTCCAAGAAAACAGAAACAGAAAAGGCAGAGGAAGCTGATGCCGAAATACTTGAAGCCATTAAGAGTCGAAGGAAACTGGCCTCTGATATGGAATTAGCCAAAGGTATTCAGTATACGGAGGCTTTGAAGACAAGGTTTGTATTTATTTTATGTTATACATGAGTCACTGTTTCTTCTCTGACCTTCTCCATTTTCTTAGTTGGCGACCTCCAAAATATATTCGTGATCGCTCAGAAGAGCAAAATCAAAAGATTCGTGATAAGTTCCACATACTTGTGGATGGGGAGGACATTCCGCCGCCAATAGAACAGTTTGCTGTGAGTACCTTGGCTCTCAGTCGTCGTCTCCATCTCATACATTGTCCACAGGATATGAAGGTGCCTGGACCGATCCTGGAATATCTCAAGACCAACCGGATAGTCACCCCGACACCAATCCAGCTGCAGGGTATCCCCACCGCGTAATTTTCTTCAGTTTATAACCTACTCGTTTTATACCGACCGATCTTTCTTCACAGATTCTCAGGTCGTGACATCATTGGAATTGCATTCACAGGCTCGGGAAAGACTCTTGCGTTCTGTTTGCCGTTGATCATGCTTGCCCTCGAAGAGGAGATGAAGATGCCCTTCATACGAGGCGAAGGACCTGTGGGGATCATACTATGCCCATCTCGCGAACTTGCTAATCAAACCTACGAGAACGTCGTAACATGGTGCTCGGCATTAGCGAAAGAGGGAAAATATCCTCAGCTAAACACACTTCTGTGCATTGGAGGTATTTCCATGAACGAGCAGAGCCATGTAATGAGCAAAGGCCTGCACATCGTGGTTGCAACCCCAGGGCGACTTATCGACATGCTGGAAAAGAAGAGATTCACTTTCAACAATTGCAAGTACCTATGCATGGACGAAGCGGATCGAATGATTGACTTGGGGTTCGAGGACGACGTGAGGAACATCATGAGCTTTTTCAAGGTTTGAAAATTAGAGACATGCTCAGGAAACGTGCTCACGTATTTTTATAGCGTCAACGGCAGACACTTTTGTTCTCTGCCACGATGCCGCGAAAGATTCAAGACTTCGCACAAGAATCTCTGATTAGACCTGTACTGGTGAATGTTGGACGCGCGGGTGCAGCTAATCTTGATGTGCTCCAAGTCGTCGAATATGTCAAGCAGGAGGCAAAAATGGTCTATCTTTTGGAATGTTTGCAAAAGACCCCACCACCTGTCATCATTTTTAGTGAAAATAAGAACGAGGTTGATGGTGAGTGGCGAAGCTATTTCAACCTAGACATCATTTCTCATTCATAATCGTAGACATTCAAGAGTACCTTCTCCTCAAAGGAGTAGAAGCTGTAGCAATTCATGGATCTAAAAGTACACGAAACGGCTTTTACAAACACAATCACTCTCTAACCTTTCTATAGCACAGGAAGAGCGGCAATACGCCATTAAATCGTTCAAGTCGGGAGCAAAAGACGTTATGGTGGCATCTGGAGTCGCGTCCAAGGGTCTGGATTTCAACGACATTCAACATGTCATCATCTTTTCGATGCCAAAGGAAATCGAAGATTACGTTCATCAAATTGGACGCACTGGTCGAAGTGGCAAGACCGGAATTGCTACAACGTTTGTCAACATGAACACACCGGAGCAGACGCTATTAGATCTCAAGTACTTATTGATGGAGGCTGGTCAAAAGTTAGTGATTCTCCATGGAACATGTATGCCTGGCTAAATGCAATACCCAGAGTACCGCCGTTCTTAGCAACGATCGATGATCCCCGTGCTGTGCAGGGTGGATCTTTGAAGGGATGCAGTGTGTGTGGTGGTAAGCGTCGTTTGTCGTCTCAAGTTCTAACCAAATGCCGATTTGATACATAGGTCTTGGCCACGGTATTTCCAACTGCCCCAAGCTGGAAGACGCGAAACGGCGCGAGATGGCTTCTCATCGTGGAGCCGACGAAGGAGGAGGATACTAATTTGTCAATATATTACCTACATATATTACATACGTACTAAGGGCCGAACGTTGACTTGAAGCATTCTTCGGCTGCTTACTGCGCTTAAATTTTTGTTCCATGGTCAATTCTACCTGTCGACTGCTCCAATGGCGGGCGATACCCTGCAAACCCACGACTCCTCCAGTACTATCGCTAGCAACTGGCTGCAGCTGTGGCGACCACGCCGACGCACCAAATGTCTTGTCGCCCTGCTTGCCATAATTTTCTCCCTCTATCTTTTTTTTGCTGAATTTACGGACTCCGAGTCGCCGACACCGACGTTGAAGCAGATGCTGACCACAAAGTTGGAGGTCCCAAGACCACATTCTTTCAAAGCCTCGCACAAAGTGCATACAATTACCTCCATCACCACCACTACAATCACTGCACCTATTGTGACAGAAACTGTCGTTGTTCATCAGGATGTTGTCAAAACGCCAGAACCAGTTGTCTTTGTACTCATAACATGGTCCGAGTCCTCTGCAATTGAAGGCGCCGTGTTAATCAAGGTGTGTGGCTCAAAACAAATCATTTTTGTACACGTCTGATATCTTCGACCAGTCCATTCTGATCCATAATACCAATCCAACTCATCTACACATTATCTGCGACGACGAGGCGCAACAATACCTCGAAACTAGGCTTTCTCTTATACGGCGGCCCCTTCACAATGTGCGAGTATGGTTCTACAAGCCTACATGGCAGAGCATGCTAGACAGAATTGAGCGCGAGGGATCCATAAGGACGGATCACTCAGCTGGCCTTCGTGAGTTTCACATCCATTGATATACTCGCTCACGCGCTCTGAGCTAACCATCTTTATCAAGCTGGACTTATGAAGCTGCTCCTCCACGAGATCCTTCCCCCGACGGTCAAAAAAGGGATCTTTGTCGACACAGACGCTTTGTTCATTACCGACCCAACCCTTCTCTGGAACGTATTTTCGGGCCTCAAGCCTGCCACTGCCATTGTCATGTCTAGCCATCCTGACCAGCACGCTCCCGAGTGGCACCATGCATCCCGGATCTGCTCCTGCGTCATGCTACTTGACCTTGAGAAGCTTCGAAAGCTTCGTCTGATAGACTCCAGCCACTATCGCCATGCTGCCAGTCAGCCAGCTGCTCTCTCACCTCCTGCTTTCCGGGCGATGTTCGGCTTACCCTCCGGAGATCATGGGCATTATGACAATGTGCGGCTTGGAGACCAAGGGTACTGGTGGGCCATCGTAGATCACCGACCAGATATCTTTGAGCCATTGAGTTATGATTTCGAGGTCACGAGCTGTCTCTTGGACACATATTCGACAGGCCTCGGGGATGACGCTATTACTGAGAAGGAGGAATTATCAAGGCACATCCACATCAAAGACACACCTCAAGAGGTATGTTATCATTGCTGTCTCAACCCACCTCATTTTGAAGTCTCTCCGCCGGTAGGGCTCCGTGATCCTTCCGAAACTTCTGCATTTGTGGGTTCATCCATCCGTCAAGTATCCGCGTGTCCTCATCTCCCCTGTAGCAACTGCTTACCTGCAAAAGTGTACCTCGAATGGAGCGGCTGGTCTGATCCGAAGGATAGCCTCAATATTCGTTGGGGCCCATCGGTGGCGCACCATTCCGGTTATAAATGGATATGGCTCAACAAAGGAGCATCAACTCTGGAAATGGCGACCATCGCTAACGTCCAGTTTGCGGATGAATATGAAGTCTCAAAAGACTGGGTAGTAGGGGCAGTGTAATGTACATAATTATCATAATTATAATAGAGCATGTGTATATACAGTATACGATTTACACTAGTTTACATGTCAAGGAGGTATAGTATATTATAAGATGGTATTGATTGTCTCAAGAGAACCCAAGGAGAACTCGACTTTCAATGTGCAGAAAAACTACCGGTGCGGCTTAAATTTCGACGCCCGCACCGTTGTGGAAGCATGAGATGCGGATGGAGGATTTTGAAACTCGTAACGAGAGCGTAAATCCTCAATGTGTAACTCCGATTTGGGCTGGCTGGGCTGGGGCGTTCTGGGCGTTCTGAAAAGTCGGTCATCAATTGAGTTTTTGGCAACTGAACGGTACTTACTTAGACGCAATCTTGTGTTGGATGCAAAGGTTCAAAAATTGATTGCCGTACAGCTTACACTTGCCCGCAGCTTCTTCTTCGTCTGACAAGTCGTCCACAACATTGGCCTGGAATGAGACATAATCTATGGAATCGTTAGGAATCGTCAAGCCCATGGAACGTAGGTTTGACCTTGAGGACAAGTCGCACTCAATAACTGCAGCGTTGAATCGCTAAAGACGTCGTTGGCGTCATGCATGTTTTTCTTGAGCATAATCTGAATAGATTGAATAGGTCGAATTGGTGAGATGACACTTGCAGGGAGTGAGCTTGAGGGGACCGACCTCTACGCGAAGATCACACATCTTTCTGTAAAGAAGGGCAAGGTGATCTGGATCGGGGTCAGACTGGTACGCACGCGCCCATTGACTTCCACGGGGTACAACTTCAGACACTTCAATTTCTTCAGAAGGCATCTGTCGCAATTTCGAGGGGGTGCGGCTTTGAAGTGCCGACTTCGACTTTGTGGCGGCCCCAACCGTGTCTAACACAGTGACGTCGTCATCACCATCTGACATGGCATACGAGGAATCGTCTTCATAGGGCTCGATTGGATCGTTGTCGATTGCTTTCTGTTTGCCCTTGGCGGTCCTTTTGCTGGCTGGTTTGGCTGCATTGGCTGCAGGCAATTTGTGCGTTTTGGAAGACGCTTTCCCGGCCTTTGGCCGCCAGTTTATGACGATATCCTCGTTACCGCGTAGAAAAGATTGAGCAGCAGGCCCGACCTGCCATAGTCATAACGGATAAGTTGCGCATAGTTTCGAGGTTAACCTTCCTCACCTTGACATACTCGGAATGATATCCGCTGGACTGCTGAATAGAATATTCAAGGAGGATATCCATCATACACAGCCTGCGAAGGAGAAGATCCACAAGGTCCATCGGCAGATCTCGAGTCGATCCGTACAGTTTCTCTCCATCAAAGCCCTTGCTGCGCATTGAGGAAGTGTTGGCCCCTCTAAGAATGTCTCGGGACTGGACTAGGGTAACGGGTTCAGAGCGTCCTTGGAGACTCTTTACCAACTCGACCGCATCTTTGGCTTCTTTTGTCACGTCGCGGCTGCTGACTGGAACAGGATTATCACAGTTATCGCAGCCGCGCTTACACAACGCTTTGTCGAACTTTTCGTCGAAAAAGTGGAGCAAGTCTACGCGCCTGCACTCCGTAGTCAAACAAAATTCCACAACTGCGCGAGCTGCCGTTGTTTGACGTTCGATTGTTTCTGGACTGGGTGGGTTATTGTTTGCGTCAGGTCGTTCAATCATTTTCTTGATCGAGTAGAAGTCCTTCAGTTGGAAATCTACCGAGAGTGATCAGCTGCTACCATTCAAACTAGGAAGACGTAGACTCACACAGGATGCAGTCAGCTGGTTTACCATCACGACCAGCACGGCCTGTTTCTTGATAGTAGCTATTGCGAAGATCAGGAACGAACCCTTCAAGAAGACCCTGGCAATTGCTTACCCATCGAGGGACTTCGGAAGGGAGAAGTGAATGACGAAGCGCACTGAAAGTAAACTGTTCAAATGACTCGGAGATATACATAAAAAGAGAGGCTCCTCACCATCGGCCTTGTCGATCCCCATCCCAAAAGCAATCTGGGAGACTAAAATGAAGAAGGCCCCGGGAGTGAAAGGGTGGGGCTCACTGTTGCAACAATTATATTAACTTTGTCAGTCCTCCACTCATTCAAGGTTTGGTCTTTATCGACTGTGGACATCCCTGCATGAAAATGTTTTGCACTGAAACCATTTTCGTTCAGCTTCCTGGCGACCTCTTCACATTTGTCACGACTAAAGCAGTAGATAACCCCAGACTTTTTCGGATGTTTGGCGTTGATGAAATCCATAATGGGGTCCAATTTCTTGGCCTTTTGTTCAACGACATAGTTCAGATTTGGTCGGTTGAAGGACTGCGTCAGAAAAGCATGGTTGCGCAGCTTCAGGCGTTTGGTGATATCCTCGACAGTGACCCTCCTTGCCGTTGCGGTCAAAGCCATGATGGGAACATCGGGAAACTGGTCACGGAGGGCATCAAGACATTGATACTGGAACAAGTCGTCAGTACTGACGGCAGCACAATGGTTGTGGGATGCTTACTGCTTCTCGGAAGTCCTGTCCCCAAGTCGAGATACAATGTGCTTCGTCGATGACAAACCTGGCCAGACATTTACTACGATAGAGGTCGCCTAGCATCCTGATCGCTGCATTATTGTCCTTGAGTTTCTCAGGCGTGATATACACAAGACTGGGCTTGATGAGAGCCCGCAATCGAGCTGATGCCTCTTCGTATGTCGCCTCTGAGTTCCAAAGGAAAACATCGACCTTCTTCTGCACCAGAGCGTGGACCTGATCCTTCATGAGAGCCAGGAGAGGTGACACGACAACCGTAACGCCTTTCGTTTTGCCACTCTGACAGACTGCCGGAAGTTGATAGCATAAGCTCTTTCCACCCCCCGTCGGCATAAGGACAAACACATCTCTGCCCTGCAAAGCTTCTGTGATGGCCTCCAATTGGTTATACCTGAAGCTTTTGAGACCGAAGACACTTTTCAGTTTGCTCATGATTTCCGTGTAATATGGGGTAGATGTGAGGTCGCCAGACGGGGTGACAGGGGGTGGCATAACTATGGAAGGGAGGGGCTCTTCTGGATATGAATCGTCGATATCCGCAGGCACGTCATCCATGCCCACCCAGTAATCTGCTTCACTTTCTGGCATGGGTTTGTCATAGTCGTGGTCGTCATTGTCGAGGTCTGGAGCACTACTAGTAGTCTGCATGTCAAGTTTATCGCGAGATTGATCATGTCGGGTTGGCTCGGTATAGTGAGAGGTGGATGCTTGCGCTTGCGGTGCCACCGGAATTGGTGCCTGCCGACCGAGAAAGGGCTTGGAAGTAGATGTTGTAGGGTGATCCTGTACATGTATGGATACTCCTGCTGTAGCCTTCTCGGCGGTGCGAGTTTCTAGGAGTCTCTTGATGATTTGAATGCGTCTCTCGACGACCGAACTAGTTCAAAGACATGAATACTGGCTTCGACTCGACTTATATTAGGACCACTTACAGTACTCTCTTTAACAATGTGATATCTACACCTTTCGCCATTCCTGTATAATGATTAAGTTCTTTGTCGGAAATCTCTCTAGAGAAGTGGGAGTTGCTGAGAAGAAGAGCTCCCAACTCTTCCTTGCTCAACTGTATCGAGTGGGTCAATATAATAGACGCAATCAAGCACGCGTACATACCGACAGTAGGTCTTGGTCTTGGTCGGACACATCATACGATAGGTGTTCCTTCTTGTTGGTGTCGTGGTGCTGCATGGAAGCGGGAGTTGGCTGCATGGGTGATGGAGGTGGCTGAACGGAGACAGGCGTTGTGTATCTGACGCTAAACGCGGGGAAGTCACGGTCCAATTTCGCAAATGGATTACGTTCCGTGTCTAGCTCAGTTTGAAGCCAAGGTTCTTCATTGTAGTCTTGTGCGGATGGTCGGACGCGATTAGGTTGAAGTGGCGCGTCTTTGACTTTACCTTTGGGTTGAGTGGTCAATACTGGCTTGTGCTGGTTTTCTTTCTCGGCCACAGCATCTTTCTTTGGCCGTTTATAAAGTTGAGGAGACGGGTCTGATGCGACAGATGGATCTGAAGAGGTACGTTTGACCGAACGGCCAGGAGAAGAGTCACTAGAGACGTCCACGACATCAAAGCTGCTGAGGGTGG
The DNA here is from genome assembly GCA_018858115.1 of Tephrocybe rancida. Lineage (NCBI taxonomy): Eukaryota > Fungi > Basidiomycota > Agaricomycetes > Agaricales > Lyophyllaceae > Tephrocybe > Tephrocybe rancida. The sequence continues at coordinate 106,905 of JABCKT010006444.1, read as the reverse complement.
CCTCTGAGCGCGGGGGTATAACACCACGTCTAAATCCAGGCGTAGAAAAGGATGGCAAGGTGGACACATTGGATGACCGAGCTGATTGATTCCATGAGCATGGCGGTAGTTACTGACAGAAAAAAGATATGCCGTACCTGATACTATAGGCGCTGGTTTGAATTTCTGGATACATAAAGTCAGTTTTAAACGGTTTTTATTGGTTTGACCTGGCTACAGATACCTTGGATGAACTAGAAGCAGTAAAAGTGGTAATGACAGAATTTCCTGACTCTGTTTCTTTGCGCAGGACCTCCTGAAGATTATTCTTCGGGCCTGGCATGATAGTGGGTGGGGAATAGAAGCCAAAGAAACAAAACCTCGTGACTCAGACTGTGAACTTGTCGCGTCTGTCACGTGTCCGTCGCGTCTCTAACTTCCAAACCACCATCATGGCCAAAGGCATATTCCCGCAGATGTCTATCCCGGACATCACCAACGCTCTCGCTGGATGGGGGCTTTCGGTTAGCCAGGAGCAGCTTATGCGGCCAACCTCAGATTTTGTCGAAGGGGTCTACCATGCGTGTTTGCAACAGGTCACTGACATTAGCCAAGATTCCCTTCGAGATCCTGTCCAGGACGCGCTTTCTGCGTCCGCGATAGATGAAAAGGTATGTGAAGGCTCAAAATAACGTGATAAACTGGTTTTAACACGCGTAGGATCTATACACAGCCTCATTGACCCAGAATATTTTGGTGTACCATCTGTAAGCCTTTTGTTATCCCTGCCAACGCTTCTGACATCTTTCTAGCACAAGATTTGCCAAGGCTGCAAGAGTGGAAGACTTTAACGCCAAGGACCTCGTCAGTCCGGAGCGGGAACGCACGCTCATCCTTCTATCGGCGTTCATAAACTTTGTCAAGTTCACAGAGCAATATTGCAATGCTTTTGTGAAGGATTTGCGGGACCGCTCAGAAGCCATCATAGTTGAACGGGCGCAGATATTTGAACAAGTTGCGGAACTCGTGCGAAACATCGATGCCCTAAAGTTTGACTTATTCAATTGCTCATGAAGTTTGCCTGACCATTTTCGCAGAGCGAAGATGGCCGAAGACGAGCCACGCTGCGAGCAGCTCCGGAACGATAACAATGCTTTGCGCGCAAAGATGATTGCCACGAAAGAGTTTCAGACAGCCGCTGTGCAAGAGGTCGAGAAACTCAAGGCCGAGAAGAATGCGCTTGTCAAACGTAGGGTAGGTGGTCGTAAGCTCCTGAGCATCCAATGCTGATAATCCTCTGCTACCATAGGAAGCACTCAACGGCGAAATCGCCAGTGTCTCGGACACCATTACTCGGACTCGTTCAAGGATCGTTCAATCTCCTGAGCGCATCAAACGCACGATAACAACAATGAGCTCGACGGCCACCGAGGACAAGAAAACGGTAGCGATGCAAGAAGCCAAAGCTCGTGATCTTCAGATAAAAATTAACGCGCTTCTTAATATCGAAAAGGTCTATTTGCACGCTGAGTTTGACTTCTTTGACGGACTGAAACTAATCACAGGATGTACGAAGTTGCATAGAACAACTCCAAACGATCGAGAAGGAAGTACGCTCCCTTCAAGTGTCGCAAAAAGAACTTGCCGACCTCCGAGATCATCTTGATGACAAGAATATTGAGAGGAACGAGCTGAAGCTGCGACATGAGGTTTGTCCATTTTCTGTCATATTGACTGAACACTTCCCCTGACCATCTATAATAGCGCGTCGAGAAACAGTTATCTAATGCTCACGAGAAGCTTGAGCGAGCGCAACGGCACGCAGAGGAGAAGAAACTTGCGAGCCAGCGTACGATTGATCGATTACAAAACGAATATGATCAGATGGCAGTCGAGCGTCGCGACAACGACAAGCAGGTCGAAGAACTACGGGCGGATGCCAACGAAGTCGAGAAAAAGGTGCCTTCCTTCAACTTTTTGTGTCGACAATATATCTCAATCTATTATAGATGGCAGAACAAGTCAAAAAAGGCGAAGCAGAACTCAATGAGCTCCTCGCAGAATATTGGAAACTTCGCCATGAAACTGGTACGCTGGATTTTTTGACGGGCTTGCACAAACTAACCCCAACCGAACAGATGTCTACATGGAAACTCTGGCCAACAAACTCAATATGAGAGTTGAATCGGATTAATAACCCATTTGTAAGGTCACTAGATTACATTGTACTTGTACATCAGCTCTACTAGAACACCCATGTATTGTACACTCAAGACACTGAAAGTAGTAATGAGAGAACCACCCGCCTATTTTCGAGGTCTGACATTGTTTCGACGAGTCGGCCTACACTTTGGGCAATACCATGTCTTCATCCCTTCTGGAGGCACTACATCTATACCAACACATGTGATGTGGAACTGGAGGCGATATAGCATGAATAGAGAAGCATAGAGCTCCAGAAAAGACTCACCCATTCAGTGTCGCATTTTTTGTTGTCGCAGGCGATCATCTACATACAATATATGGTAGTAAGTCGATAGATCGGTCTGTTGTTTGAGAAAATGTGCAACGAACCTCGCCGAAAGAACCCTGGTGGCAGACGCAGAATGTTTCTTCAACAGGTGCGGGTTGGGCAGGTAGAGTAATCGTCAAAGGCGGTGTTGACGCGGCATTCGCATCGGCAGACTTTTGTCGTGAGCCTTTTGCCTTCCCACGGCCCCGCTTTCCAGTCGATATCTGCAATCCTTTGAATGCTTCCGAGGGATCATCGCCAGTCACGCCGTCCTGGACCCCATTCATGTCTTCGTCCAGCTCGTCGCCATTTATAGGGCTCAAAGTTGCACGTGAAGGTTTCACCCAACGGCCCACTGTCAGCTCAGATAGGTTTCCAGGTTCAAGGTGGCCAGGTCGGGCACCAAGGGTAATGGAGGCTTCTTGATCTTTAATAGCTTGCTGTACTATGCGAACATGTCGGTCAACCTCGATGATGATATATAAAAATTAGCCATGGTTTTGAGAGATTCAGAGGATGACTGTTGTCAACTTACTGAATCATAAGCAGCCTGAGCTACATTGACCTTTTCCTCTGAGGCACGTAGCAGTTCGTCTACCAGGCATGCTATCCGTGAAAGCGTTTCTCGCGATGTGGTAATAGGCTTGGAAAAGTTTGAGGGCAGGCCTGAGTGCATGGGCCTCGTTGGGGACGCGTCGCGATTGGTCTCACTTGGCTCGTGGTCGTTGGGATTGGACTGTTCTTCTGGTTCATGGCCATTTGCATGATGAGACACGGCAAGCGTTTGAACCCGCTTCCTGATGTATTGTTGAATCGTTGGAAGCAAGTTGGCTGTGTACGCTGGGATCAACTATCAGAAACACCAAGCGATAATTATTCACAAAATTTACCAGTCGCCTGCTGGTCTAGTTCATGGATAAGAGCATAGTGTCTATGCAGGGTCAGAGGCACCTGGTCGATGGCTTTTATGGGTTCAGACGGTGCTCAAAGAAGCTGCCGAGCCACCAACCTTCAAAATGCTCGTCTTTGAGTGACTCCCAAACATCCTGCTCCTTCTCCGGGTCATGTTTTATTTGCTGCTCACTGTCCTTGACGACATCCTCCTGGATTTCTTCTTGTTCTGGTTCCGGAGACTCAAGACGTTTGCGTTTTCGACCAGGCGGCATGATGATGGATTATAGTGTCACGCACAAGTCGAGTGACAGCTGTGATCATAATTCATAATATATCAGCTTTATCCTCGTCCACGTGCATCAGATTTCACTGCGGTCAAGGCATGCTCAGTTGTAATAAGCGCCCGGGCCTGCAAGTTATCCGATTCCCTCATATATATACCCTGGAGATAAACCGGCTTTCCTCTCGGTTTCCTGGCCTAGATGCCTATCGCCAATACCGTTCTACACACCGCCGCCAATGCTCTCGAGATCGCAGGTTCGATAGTCCCCTTTGTCGGCGCAGCTGGGGTCATCGTACGAGAAATCAGCGACAGCTGCGATAGAATCCGTGTCTGCAAGGTCAACCCCACTGTCATTGGAATTTTCTGTCGACTTGGCACTCATTGTTCAGATCATGAATAGCATAAGGCTAGGCGCATGGCAAAGAAATGCGTAGAACTTCAGGCTCTCTTGAGCGAACAGAGTCGTGATCAAGTGGGCGCGGAGATGCAGATCAAGATTGACGAAGCCACAGCGTATGCCATTTCATGCAGTCTTTCACAAGGATTCCCCTTGAATAAACCGCTTCCAGAGTTTACCAGACAATCAGAGACAGAGTCCGAAAATATTCAAGTACACATATGCTCCTTCAATATGGTGAGCAAGACGAGTTGAGGGCTGGTGCCATGTAAATGACAAGACACAGTCAATAGCACCGAAATACGCCTGGCCCTTGAAAAGTGCGAGGACGAATTGAAGCACCAAATGGATGTCTTTCAGGTGTGTGTACTAGCAGAATAACCCTGCATGTTTTTAAACGTTCTTGAACAGATCAAGTGAGCTCTGGCATTTCTCTGTGATCCACTGCTGACCCCTTAACCAGTGCAGGGCTTTTGATGTACAACAATCAGCGCGAATTGATAGAAGTACAGCAAAGGGATAACGATGAATTAAAAGGCCTGTTAATAAAGGTTCTAGCCAACCAAGGCGGAGAATTGGCACAGGTCAATAATTTGGACGAGCCCGAGCGCGTTGCACAGACTCTGATGCTTGACGGTCAAATGGTACTTCACCAAGATCAAACGGTACGTTGGAACATACTGTCTTCACACAGAGGATTGAATTTTCGCAGCAATTGCAATCCATGCGCCAGAACTCCGGGAGAGACCAGTTAATCGTCGCAGACATCCGATCTGACTCTCCGCAACCACTTCCTAACGACAGTCAGCGTTATCTCGAACAACAGCGTCAGGTTGTCGAAAGGGGACTGGCTCAGCTACATCAACTCACCGGAATACCCCCCAGTATTAAATTGATGAACGGTGAAGTCAAAAGGATCGGCGACCTAGCTATCGCAGGAGGAACCTACAGTGATATATGGCAGGGTCTCTGGCTTGGTCAAAAGAAGGTAGGGGTGGCTTTCGCCCAAGCGTCGATCTATTTTTGACTGAGGACGCCCAGGTTGCCTTGAAAGCTTTAAGGAACATCAAGGCGAACGATCCCAAAGCTCAGAAGGTGTGTACTTCCTCATATTAAACATAAGCCGCAGTCTCTCATCTTCATTCCACAGCGTTTTGAGCATGAAATACAGATCTGGGCAGGCTTGCACGACGATCACATTCTTCCATTTTATGGAATAGTAACGGACCAAGGGCAGCATATTCAGATGGTAAGTGATGATCGTATTTGTTTATTATTTTTGACTTCAACGTGCTTTACAGGTGTCCCCGTGGCAAGAGTTCGGCAACGTACTTGAGTAGGTTCTTTCTCGTATCTACTTGCAGATATCTCACTAGGCGATGCAGATATACCAAGAACGTGGCTAACGCCAACAGGATCCGCCTGGTAAGTGCTGCATCCGGCCCTGCACTCTACACTCCTTTTATATTGCCCCTTAGTTGTTGGGCGCCGCAAAAGGCCTTGAATACCTACATGGCGAGAATATCATACATGGCAACGGTAAGTAGATATCGATCACATTAATTGTTCATTGCATTGCTGACAGTCAAAAGTTAAATGTGTAGGTTAAATTATGACTGGGGTTTCATTTAACCCACAGGCTGATCATCTTACCAGGCTAACATTCTCGTGACACAGGAAGTAAGCAGGGCTCCAGGCGTGACGAATCATGGACGTTACTAAAAAGCTGTTCGTTCCCCAGCATGAAGCTTGCATCTGCGACTTTGGTATGTCCAAAGTCATCGAGGATGTCACCGAGAAGAGCGCATCGGCGACGTTAACTGCGTCCGGGAGTGCTCGATGGCTCGCGCCTGAGCTCATCGAAGGCATTGTAAGCTCGCCAACCCTGGCGGCCGACACCTATTCCTATGCGATGGCCATGCTCGAACTCGTGACGGGGAAGCACCCGTTCTCGAACCGTCGCCGTGACGCATCCGTCATCCACGATATCGTGGTCCTAAAGAAGATACCTATCCGCCCGACGGAATCTGATGTACTTCCATGGCTCAGTGACAACCTGTGGGCGCTGATGACAGAGTGCTGGAAAGTCCCAGCAGGCCTGCGACCTTCCATGCAACAGGTTTCAGCCCGCATCGCAGAGATTGACGCAGGGGTCGATAAAGCAGCACAGTTAGAGCCAATCCCGGAAACAGACGGTGATGCTATGGACACATCATGACTGAAGGCTTGAATGACCGTTATGTATCTCATTCTACCTCGATACTATTTTCCCCACGATATATCATAATACTTACGGACATTGATCAGCCATGTACCATGCCTCAGATCTCAGAATCAATGTAAGTGCTGTAGAGCTGGAGATATCTGAGGAGGCAATGAGCCTCCAAGTTGATCAGGCTGTGGCTAGGGAATTCATGTCAGGCTCTTCGCATCAAAATAATTCATTTCTCAAGCTCAATTTCCTCTGGGTAGGTAGGAAGATTAACCGGCGCGGTCCGAGTGCGTTGAACAACTGGGGCCCGTACTACATACACATTTGCGTCTATGTATGCTACGTACGCCCCAACCCCTCGAGTGTTGTGAGGGCGGATGCCGTCTCACACCGCCAAGGTCAGGACGCGCAACCTCCAACTAGAATACCGCGCTCTTATATCAGCCCCACTCCGTGAATCCTTTACAACTCCCAGTTCCTCTGTTCTGTAGTGATAGAATGATTCGTCACAAATAAACGACAGAGTGAGCCAGTGGGGATAGGAATTATACGGGGCAAACATACGGAGGGTACCGCGTAGAAGGCGAACAAAATGAAACTGGCCAGGACCCGAACCTGGGCACATTATTCCCTCAAGAACACCAGGACACACAACAGTTGACCTTGGCGGGGATGGCACTGCGCGCGTGCAATACACTTCATCCCAAAACGTCGCCGAATTAGCAACAGGGAGAGTGCGCAGGTTGGTAGCACTCCAAGTCCCTTGATATCGAGATTGGTCATAGGCATCAGACTCCACTGATTAACGATTCGAACTTCAACAGTAGTCCTTGAGGGCTTGCGCAGGTTTGACCACAGCGACAGGTGTAGAATGGGACATAGTCATATTGTGAAAGAGCGTAGAGAAGGGTGTCGGGTGTGCCGGAGCTGATGGAACCAATTATGACCACTGAACCACATCAGGGGCCTGGAGAGCATTTACAGTACGCGACCTGAACACTTCTCAGGACGGCCGGCAAGCATTGTTCATTCAATGAGTTGTGCATGAGGGTCTGGCTGAGTTTGGTGATGAAGGGCAGCGGCGAGCTGGCAATGGGCGGTTGGTGAGCAGTGAAAGCGATGATCGAACCTTGATCTCGGAGCCAATACACTTTATTTAAGCAACTCGGGCTCGGACCATCCTGGTTCACAGTAACTTCAAACCCATTGGCACGCGATACAGTAACGACAGCCGCAGGGAGACAACTGTCCTCGAGCTTGATCGCTACATTGACATTGAACCAAAATGTATCCCCGTCAAACGACAAGATGTGTCTTCACTGCGTGATCGTTACACGAACCCCTCGGGTACGGACTTCCAAGACCCTAAGAAAACTGACCCTATATAACCAGAAACCTGTCGGGAGCTAAGTCGCTCTACCCCATGAAACCAATAAACACACGAGGCGCGAATACGCAGCTTCACCCGTCCAAAAGGACCAAAACAGACAACACGGAGCGCGAATATGCAGCTTCACCGCATCTAAAACAGACCACACGGGGGCGAGTACGCAGCCTCACCCGTCAATGAATTGAGTTCAGCGATTTGTAACTAGTCAATTATCATGACCGATCAGGATTAGAAATAGTATGGAAAACATAAATACCGGACGGTTCAACAAAATCTGTCGTCAGAGAAGACAAGTGTGTCGCGGACATGGAATTAGACTTGGTCAGAGGCTAGAGCTTCTTGAAACTGGGTATTGGGATCACAGACACCAATCACTCCTATCTACGACCATGTCCAAAAATGTCTCAACCACGCGAGGCTCAAGTACTCCCGCCGCCAAAATAATTCTGCGTGTTTAAGAGCATTAAAAGATTTGTTGTTCAACGGGAGCAAAAGATCTTGGAGGGGATAGAGCGCATCTAGAGGCTACGAGGCCAACTTTCTCAGCCGAGGCCTCGTCGCAGTCGACCACTCAGACGGGGAACTGTGGTTAGTGCTCACCCTCCAGTCGGTCTGACATCACTGCCCCTATTTTCAGTGCATCCATGGCCACTGACTGAGACCCGCTTGAACATTACCACGACACCATTTGATACCATTGTAGCTGTCTTCGCAGTGCTTATACCAACGATGGCTCCCAATATGTCTTCTCTACACACGGACAGGCGCAGGCGGGCACGGTGGGGGGGCTGGATGGGACTCATCGCGTACAATTCTCCAGGGTACGAGTCCACAGCATAGACCGACAGCCAAATAAAAAGGAGAACGAAGGACGTCGAGATTGTCAATAATTTTCGATTGTTTCGCCACGCGGTTGTCGGCGGTCCATGCCGGAATCCACGTACAGAACGGCCAGGGCTGCATACGCCCCTCGCGCACACCGTATATCAAACAACATTTTTGTTGAAAAGGCGATTTTATTCCTTTGTTTCCCACAAGAATACCAAGGATCGGAAGGCGGCCGCCTCCTATACACATACATGTTATAGGGAAGCGGATTGAAGCTCGTGGAGACCAACAACAGGTCACCGAGCACCGACTGCTCTTTGTTTATCTCGGTGAAGGGAAAAACTGCGAGCCGTGGCAGCTTTAACAGGGACTGCAATGCACAACCAAGTCGAACAATCGGCCAGAGCACCTACCGCACGCAGCCAAGCATCGTCAAGTCGAGCTTTCCACTTGGCTCCAAGGTTAGTCCTCTGGGTTAATGAGGTCAATGCAGAGTCTTTCAACGTAAATCTTATTCAGAAAGGCCGCCGAACAGTAGTTCCACCTCTCTCGGCAGCACTGAAAACGCCACACTGAACCCCTCGACTGTTGAACCAGCTTGACGGACGCCCACGGTACATTTGTGGGTGCTCTCGCTGCCTCACGGGTACGTGATGAAGAACGTGTTAATCAACCTCATGGAGGTCCGAAGCAGGGAATATAAAGTCTTTGAGAGGCGCCCACCTAGAGCAGTGGATTTAACGCGAGACGAATTTGATCTTTCGTCATGTCTCCGAGGCAGGGACGACAACCAAGTCAGAGATCTTGCTTGGTATGCCTCAACGAGATAAGGCGTAACTCTGGTGCAGTGGCGTTGACGGACTCTTCGGCCTTGGAGTAACAGGGCGTCCCGAAGGGTGCAGATCGCACTATCCATCAACAGGTGGAGGCAATTAAAGCAGATGTTTAGCTTCACTCCCAGCGACGCCAGGATCCTCAGAATGGCGCACGGTGTCATCGTGCTATTCGACACGATTTTCGTCCCTTCAGGGTTTCTATAGCAGGCACAATGGGGGCGTTCGAATGTTGAAGTCACCGAGCCTTGACGAAGGATGTTATCTTGATCTCGTTGAATGAAAATCTGAGGGGGCCTCGCCGTCGTAACGTGGCATGGAGCAGAAGCCTTCAAGAGGCACAAGGAATGGTGGCAAATGACTCAAGAGACACGGACGTTGCTGATATCCTGATATCCTGGTTGTCGATATCACGGCCTCTCGGTACTCCGAATAGTGGTCACTGCCAAAGAACGGGATGTGGGATTCAGCGAGGCGACACAGGGATACCCTCACCGAGTCGTGATGGAATTGCAAATGATTGCCAGATGTCGAGAGCGTCTTAAACGATCTGAGGGTCGTCTTCGTTGCTGTGCGGCTACTCAAAGCATCGTTCACTTCACAGGATCCTAGTCCAGTCCATCGCGACGGTCACTCTTTCTCGACAAAGTAGGGCCTTGCTTCGAGCTTTCGCTGACTTGGCCTGCGAAGGTAGTCGGGGGTATCTCGTAGTGTGGCGTGGCATCCTTGAGATGTTCAATCAGGGATGGTATACAAGGATTGACTCACAGACCAACCAGCATCGTCCTCCCCTTATCCTTCCCTCGTCCACGCAACCATATCTGCAACAGCACAATGCCAACCATCGTCGCTGGGGTCACTGGCTCGTCGTGGAGTAACAAGGAACCTGAAGCCAGACGTTTTGAGCAAAGAAGACTTGGGGAGTTTGTGAATGCCGCCATCCGTCTCGCATAAAGCCTCCCGAAAACCTTCTCCGTGTGAGAAAGAAGACATGCTCCTCATAATTTTCGGGCGTCTATACTCCCATCGGCCCATTCCCGCCCTTCCCGTCCACTATACTTCTCGTGCGATTCCGACGTGACGAGCAGATACTGCGGGGGGCGGCGGCGACTCTCGGGCCTTCAGTCCAGGGCTACCAGTCTCACACGTTACAGCGTCTGGGGTGTCTTTCTGAAAGCGGAGATGAAGATTTTACCGGCCGGAATGAAACTTCAAGCCAGCGAACCGAAAAGTCTGGAGGGATCGACAACATGCAATGTACTCCTTTACTTCCATTTAGTTAGAATGTAGGCACAGGAGATTCTAATAGCACGATAGCAATGAACATTGGGGCATAGTAAAAGGCATACAGGCGAGATTGACCAAACCGACGTAAAAAAAGAAAAAGAAAAAGTATTGTACAAAAAAGATAAAACAAAGCTAAATCATTCAAAGCATCTGTCCACATTTACCCCGCCTTGTTTGATCCCTCTTCACCACCGCTACCTTGCCCTCGCACCTGCTCAACCGGGGCCATGTCACTCGGGCCGCCGACCTTGGGGTACATGGGGAAGACCATGTAGTTCTGTGGGACCTGCCCATCGTGACGAGGGACCATATAGGGATATACGGGCGGTGGTCCGAACGGCACAAAAGCCGGGTAATACTGCTGGGGTGGCGGGTAGCCACTGGGCTCGCCCTCAGGACCGCCGTGGGGAAGTGGCTGTGGTACTGGCATGTATTGAGGGTAGAGGTGAGCACCTTCCATGGGCTTCATCATGTGGGGCGGCGGGTACTGGCCGTAGAACCCTGGAAGGTGCATGAACGGACCCACGAGCGGCGGTGAGCCGCTGGCCGGAGGTGGGCCGTTGTTTGAGGCCGCGAGATCCTGTGGGGACGAATCTTGTCGCTCACAGCTGCTGCCTGCGCGATCTCAAGAATTAGAGAGACGACCCATGTCACTCTACACGTTGAAACGGCAGAAGGCAACGGGACAAAACGGGACACACCTTTTCCATCGCGCTTCTTGTACGGACCCCTCTTGATCCCTTTCTTCCGTTCCTTCCTCTGGGAATCGATACATTCCTCAGAGACGCCGTACTTGACGCAGCGAAGGCAGGGTCTGGCGTCATCACATTTCTTGCATGCCTTCTGGCAATTGGTGCAAGCATTCTTGACTTGACGACGCTTGGAACGTGGAAGTTGTTGTTGAGGTAGGACGTGAGAGGGGAAGGGGTACATATGCATAGAGTATCCCACTGACTGCATAGTCATTGTGGGCTCTAGAGCATCGTCTGAGGGAGAATCGGGGGGATCGTCGCCGCTGAGGCTCTTGCTGTCGTTGGAGGTCATCGCGGCGTCGAATGAATGGGCAGCTGACATAACGAGTAGTAGCCTGAGTTTTTGAAACGAATAAGAGATCACGGGCAATGTAATTACCAGAGCTGGCCTGTACTGAAGAGTGTTATAGAGAATGATGGAATCGACTAGGGCGATTGGTCGATTAGAAAGAGAGAAAAAAGGGGAAAGAAGGGGAAAGGGATGCACCGATATCGATGGAAGAAGCCAACAGAAGAAGAAAGGGGGTCCGGCTCAGACAACACGACATAACACCTCCAATATAAGAATACTAAGAAGTGTAGACTCGTGGCGCACGCATGCCGTAGTTACTGGCTAGTTCTACAAAAACAAATTTTACCACTCATATCTCCGCGTGTTGGCTTTCCAACGCCGCGACTCGGAGCGTAACCGTCTCGCGTATCCTTCCTTTTCGAGACATGTCGCACTGTAACTACCCTTCACTTCAATCTGACTTCCTCTGTCCCATCCAAACAAGGAAGGAAGTGTATGGCCCTGGCATCAACACAAATATCCCTCCATTCCTTCCACATCGGCGGTTTTGTTCTCATCTTCTTCAAGCATCGGGGTCTGTGCATCCATTGGCTCAGCATCTCCAAAGCGCCCGATCGCGATCATCCATACGTTCCGCGAAAGATCATCCAATAGGCTGACACAAGGGTCGCGATCCTTCCACTGCCGGGTTTTCCATGACGCCAGCCAGCCTACACGAGGTCTTCTGGGATGGAATTCTTTGTCCTCGAAGTGGTGCTCAGCTGGAGCTCTGCCGCCTCTTCTCGCCACACCCACGTTCGGCCGCACACCATTGTGAACCCCACATCTGCTCCCACAGGCCATTATCGTGCAAGTGATATGACGCTTTCTTGTCAATGTCAGTGGGCACTGGCAGCCTGGGGGGATAATACGGTCTTCCATCCCATCACACTTGTTCTTCGTCACAACCCTCAAATTCTTGTGTCTCTTTCGGCTTTCAGTTAGGTCAGATCATGTTAGGCCAAGTGAAGGGCGATATGCACGCACTGTTCAACGACGCCAAATTTCTGGTTCGCATTGTTTTATATGGCTTCTGTCGGCTTCATGCCATTTTTATCAAAATGCCATCCCACACGAGGGCAAAATGAAGGCAATACATTCAACAGTGATAAGGTTTGACCGATGATGCAGGTGACTCGAAACACTGCTCAATGCCTGGTGGCGTCCGTCACAAAATCGAATGCTTTCCACAGGCCTTCCGAGAGCTCCTGAGACTCGAGGATAGGCACCATGGAATGTGGAGTGAGGCCAGGTGGTTCAGATTTCCTACCCGATTTCGGACGTGATGGCACTTGCATTACTTGCTCTGGGAGAGGCGTCGTGACGGCGAACTGCGATGAACTTGCTATAGCCACGACACTGCTCAGTCGTGTCGATGGCAGATAATTGAACTTATCGTGGGGGTAGGATCGCTGTAGATTGTCGTCCGTCGCAAGATTCCTGTCAGCAACTTCAATCCTCTGTTCAAGAGATCGCCCAAGTGCTATCCAATAAAGTCGAGAGAGTGCCTAGACTGTAAGTTGATTAAGAACGTGCAGAATGGCGTTTGTTGATTCACCCACTGATGTGAGGCAGTGGCATGCCACCAGGAACCACGATCATGCATCCTTCGGGCTCTCCAACATCCTCCGTCAGCCTGAGCAGCCTGAGTGGCGCGTGGTCAGGGTAACCAGAAAATTTGGCTACCTAGGTGGTTGTTTGCGATATGGGAAGACAGTAGAGGGAGTCACCACCGAGTGCTTTCTGGCGGGGTATAACCGGTGAGTCTCACCATAGCCCCCAACTCGAGAAACGGCCACTCACGATTTTCAAAGAGGAGTTGTCCACCAGGCCCTGCAATTGTTGACGGTAGGGCGGTAGGTCGTGAGGGTTTTTTAGAGACAATCATTTGTGATATTTCAAATTTTAAATACGTTTATGTACCCGACAGGCGGTGATTGATTTCAAGACCGTCTTTAATCCCCGCCCCCCGCAACCTGGCATTGAGCGACTTTGGAGAGCCTAAGGATGCAGGCCTAAGCATCTAGCGGCTACATATTTATCTCATTGTCATAAACCCAAGACCTTGCACATGGCGTAAACTGACTACTACCCTAACGCCATCGTCGGCTATGGCTTTTAGGGCCCACGCCATTATCAATGTTCAGATTAGAAATTTCAACGGCACGGCCGCATTGAAAAAAATCTGTCTCTGCACTGACGGACGGCGGAGGGGTTTTAGAGTACGCTCGAGTGGGTGTTCGGACATCGGGGACAGCGGGCGATTGGCCCAAATCGTTTAACGCCCGAAGGAGATAATTGAAGTAACGACAGGACAATGATCTTGATTCGCGCCCTCAAGAATAATAGCGAGGGGTCTGGAGTTCTATGTATATCATGTCGACTGTGTCGATTTTGTCAAGTTGAAGAAGATATGTTTTGCCCGCTGGTATAACGCAGGAATGCCTAGAACATTGAACGTCAGTGAGGCGTCCGTGGGGCGCTTGTCACAGAAGTCTATGTCACGAATGACGTGACCGAAATGTTGTTGTGACATTATTTTATTATTGGTTCGCGACGACCACGAGGCGCAAGTGTGGCTCTCCTCTCCAAGCAGCCTTTGTCTCTTTTGTATTCCTTCTATATTATATAGCTGGAGTTCATTCGATTGACGACCTGGAGGCTTTTCTGTGCACGCTATGGTTTTGAAGCAATCAGTTGTTGACGCTTTCAACGTTCTTGGTGTCTCACCAGAGGCTAGCACAAAAGACGCTGCGACAGCTTACAAGAAACTAGCACTGAAGCATCATCCTGACCGCAATCATGGGGACTCGAGTGCCACTGAACGTTTTCAAAAGGTCTTTCTTATAGTTTTGTCGCGTCAACTGCGTTAACCACTTGCTAAAGATAGGCGCGGCTTGGGACATTATCACTCGGCACTATGAAGATCCTCAACGGAGCGAGCAAAGTGCTCCTGGATGGGACGACTACGATGATGAGATTGACGAAAGCGATCTGGCTGCATACTACGAGTAAGCCCATTGTCCATTATGTATTTTGTGTATTTGACACCATTGTGTTTTATAGCTTCATGTTTTATGAGATGTTCAGGGAGAAATTCGGATTCGGATTCACGGGTTTCAATAGTTACAGCCGCAATGGTAGGTACCTTGGTCGCGTCTTTCCTTGCACGACAAAGTTGAAAAGGCCTTCACTAGGCTTCCGTACTCAAAGACAATCGTCATACGGCCCGTCGTACACCAGCTATTACGCCCACCCCTTCGAAAGAAATCCTTCCCATACCTACGCTGGAAGTCGGCCAACCGATTATGAGTCTAACAACGAAAGGATGCAAAAGCGAGAAAAAGAAAAGGCTGAACAGAGGATTCGCGAATTTGGTGTGTCTCAGTCGCGATTCGGTTGCTCGATGCTGCTCATAATCCTCTAGAGCTTGAATGCGCAGCAGAGGAACGCGCTGAGGCTGAGGCGGAACGCGAGAGGATTCTGAAAGCAGAACAACAGGCATCAGCCCAAGCTGAAGCATTTGCTGTGAGTCTCTTCTTCGCTAATTCATTAAGCCGTCGTTTTCTAACCACCCTGGAAGCTTGCGCGCGCCGGAGATTCCGAGGGTGTTCAAAGGCTCGTCGAGAGACACTCACTCGATATAAAGGGGCCGGAAAAAGTTCCCAAGCAGGCGAAGAAGACACCCCCAACGAATTTCAATACCTTACTCCATGTTGCGGCGTCGAAGTGTGATGAGGATCTCGTAATGTTCCTCCTGGATAAAGGTATGTCTTGGAGGTACATCGCCCTGTTTGTCTAATTGTCAAGTGAGCAGGTGCGGATATGGCGGCTCTCAACAAGGATGGTTTGAGCCCTTTCCACCAATCTATCCTATCTGGTAACACGCCTGTCGTACGATTTTTCCTGTCCCGACGTGGAAAGTCGTTTGAAGGCTGCCACCCATCGAAAGCTGTTGCTGACGGGCGTACCCCTTTGCGACTGGCTATTGCCAGCAATTCTGTGCCCACCGTGCAACTTTTGCTGAAGGATGCGACCGTTCACGATGTCGAGCGTTGCTGGGAGCAACAGAACCTACCGGTCGCTTTGAAGGACGTTCTGGAGACTAAAGTGAGATGAACAACTTTCGAACAAAGAAATCAACTAACATCATCGCAGAAAGGCTTTGTTCCTCTTTCGATGACGTCTAATGGCGCCCCGCTGTCTCGTAAGGCTGCTCTCAAAGCTGAGGCCGCACGCAAGTTGGCTGCAGGGCAGGAGGAAAAGGCGCGCAAAATTGCAGAAGAACGCGCACGGGCAGCGGAGAATTTGAGGAAGAAGGAAGAGCGTGCGGCAAAGCGAGCAGAGGAGGAACGTGTCAGGGAGGCCATAAGGGTCAAATTGGAAGAGGAGGAGCGCCAGCGAGCACAAGAAGCTACGCTTGCAGCAGAGCAGGTCAGGCGGGAGGTGGAACTAGAAGAGCGTAGAAAGGTGGAAGAAGCCAGACGTATTACTGTGGAGGTGGCGGAACGTCAGCGGGTGGAGGAGGAAGAACGACAGAGGGCGCAGTATGAAGCTCGGCAGCGGGCTGAGGCAGAGGCGCGACGGAAGGCTGAGATGGATGCGCGCAGGAGAATAGAACAGGAAGAGCGTCGGAAGATCTTGGAGATGGAGGCTCGTCAAAGGCTGGAGGCGGAGACCCGTCAACGGGAGATGGAGAGGCAGGCCCAAAGGCATAGACAGGCAGAACTCCAGAGGGAGGCTGAGCTTACCAGGGAAGCCGAGCGCCAGAGGGAAGTCGAAGCGCGCCGCAGGGAGGCTGAAATCCGTGAACAAGAGGCTGAAGCCCGTCGGAGGGAGGCAGATGAACGTCAAAGGGCTCGAGTCGAAGCTCTGGCAGCAGCCAAGGCGGAGCGCGATGCCCAAGCCCGCGAGGCGAAGGAACAGGCGAAGAAGGCAGCAGCGTCGGCTTCTAGGCGTCCAGTGATGGATCCTGTGACAAAGCGCGCTGAGACTTTGCGTCGGCTTCAGGCACAAGCCGAGGAACACGAACGTCTAGTAAGCGTCAGTTCGGTGATATCGTTGCGTTGCCTCTAATTTTAGGCCAGAAACGACAGAGGCAACAGGCAACGCCACAATCAGTGGCTTTGTCAGCTCCACCCCCCCACACAGCAGATGTGGCTGCCGATCCGAAGGTAATAAACGCTCAATCAGACATTATCGTTCACTCACGTAATGTTTTTTCCAGATGGAAGCAATCATGCGGAAGAGGGCTGAGCAGAGTGCGAGAGACAAGGCCCGTCACCAATGCTTGAAGGAGGAAAAGGCTCTTTTGGAGAGTGCGAAGGTTAGTTGGCAAGTCTCATACATCTTAGACACTTGACTTATTGTCCGTAGCTTGCTGAATCTGGTTTGGATCCTGCTGCTGTCGTCGACGCAGAGGCATACAAGAAGCGGCGAACAAAAGTCAAGAAAGTCGAAACCACTACTTCGGCACATCACCAATCGACTTACCCATTGACACCAGTATCAATGTCTTCGTCCCCGCTGTCGTGGTTGGCAGAGCCCTCGCATGGGACTTCAAAGGCAAAAGCTGCACCTCCCACACCTCCAATGACACCTGAGGATCTCCAAACATGTGCCATTCCCGAGGACCTGTTTGCTTATGTACCGCCAAAAGCCCATACTGTGTCATCTCCCTCTCCTTCTCCTGCATCGCCGACGCCTGTCTCTCAGAGGGGGCGTGGTTATGGCTTGAGCAGAGGACGAGGATGCGCTCGTGGACGCGGTGGGTACGTGTCACGGCATGACAACTCTAAACTGGGCTCATCGTTCGTCCCTCGGGATACTGAGCAAGAACTTGCGCAAAAGAATCTTGGTATGTCACCTTGCCGTAATGATAGATGTGTTGTTTGACATCTAGAGCAGAAATTGAGCGGCTGTCGGCAGAGCTAGCAACGTTGCGAGCTGGGGGATTATAAACCGGATAATTGATGTATAGGATATACATAGGGCGACCTATAGCCAACGTTAATCGTATTGTACATAGCGGAGAGTATTTACTAGTTGGTGTGGTCAAAAGCCACATGACAAACAAATGTAAAGTGCATGAGGCATATTGAGTGAAAGGCTTCGACCACAACGTCCTCGTCCGTCAGTCTGGTTTCAAGCCAGCTGAATCTTTCTTCTTCCCCTCATCTTCCCATTATCATCTTGTTTTTGCATCTCTTTGTCCTCCTTTTCTCTATTTCTTTTTAAACCTTTCACGGCGCCCCATGTCGGCGCCGCCATCACCGCACGTATCTCATGGAAATACCCTCCACAGCAAGAAGGACAGGCCACCGCCTCTCGATATACCTGCTGATGAACGAAAGGCTGCATCCGACGGCGAAATACGCTACGCGCAACCTTACGACAATCGTTTGAAGAACCAGAAGGCACAGGTGCGAGCACAATCGTGTCAATCACATCTGTCTTTCATTGGCTTACTTGTATTTTCGTTACAGCAGCCAAGTCTACATATTTCTCTGGCAGAAGAGGATCCACCACCCGAGAATGATTATCCAGTTTCACGTTCAACTTCCGTGACTTCCACCCTCGATCCCTATTATTTTGGAATTAGGTCTCCAACAGACTCTCCAGTACCACCACTCCCATTAGCTCCAATGGGCCTTAGTACGACACCAGAACAGCGTCATATAATCGAACCTGTCACGCCAGC
Source organism: Tephrocybe rancida (assembly GCA_018858115.1). NCBI lineage: Eukaryota > Fungi > Basidiomycota > Agaricomycetes > Agaricales > Lyophyllaceae > Tephrocybe > Tephrocybe rancida. The sequence continues at coordinate 88,507 of JABCKT010006444.1, read as the reverse complement.
AAGGGACCCAGCAACAATTGATCGCAGAGGGCTTGTTGGTGTTGGTGAACTGACGACTCCTCGATGGACCCGGACTGAAAACTATGAAGTCGAGCCAACTCCAGTTCTCGAAACACCCAAGGAGATTGAGGAGTATGAAGTTGTGGTTCCGAATGATGTTGAAGAGGATGGGCCTGATAGTCCTTGGACCATCGAAGCTGTTGATGGCGAGCCGTCGGAAAAGGAAGATGTACGTGTCTTATGGCTCTCAATGTTCATTCCTATTCACCCATTCATTATTTACCCTAGCCTACGGACAATCTGCCTCCCCCTCGGCCACTCCGCAACAAACCTTCACTTGCAGATGAGAGTGGAGGAGAAGAGATTCTCTATCCTCGACAGCCACCAGCTCCTATTCCTGATATCCCAGCCATGGCTGAGATAGACCCTCAGGAGGTTCCACTTTCTCCAGCGGAACCAAAGGCGTCAGAGGGTGATCCTCCGTCATCACCACCCAGCGCCTATGTACCATCAGTCAGAAAGGCCAAAAAACGAACATCCGGGGAGTTTGAGATGGATCAATTCGGAGCGCTGGTGTCGAAACAGCGTGCCGCGTCACAATCCAGCAAGGACGAAAAGGCATCAGTAAGGAAACACCGCAGCCTTAACGTCAGCACCTCGTCGTCATCATCAACACCTCGCGAGTATAAAGGAAAAGAGAGGCGCAGGGAGAGCGTAGGGCTCACGATTAACAGCAGTTTGAAATCACCACCTACAAAAACACCCGAACGACACGCTAGGCACACTTCCTCGGGCTCCAGCGGTGGCGATTTTCATTCGCAACGCCGTGTTCACCCAACAGACTTTTCCCACCTCCCACCTTCCCCCTCTTCATCATCGATTCAGCAGTTCCTTCGCCATCCTCCAACATCTGCATCGAATCCTCCCTCCGTTCCCAAGGATTCAAAGGACAGCACACATGCTTTACCGAGTGTGGGACACTCTATCCTCCGAGGAACCCAGGAGGGTTGGTCTGTGCAGGGCAATGAAGCTGCATTCGCGGCCATGCAAAAACTAGATGGACTTACGGGCAAAACAGCACGATCGCGAGCTAGTGTTGGGAGTTTTGTTCGCAGTGCTAGTTCCAGTCGGCCAGGAACTCCTTCAGGGAAATCGGCCGGTCAATGGGAAGGTGTTGGAACCGTTGACTCTGGCAAGGCGCCCAATGGAAATGTCAAAGACGCCGTCTCGTTTGTTAAAGAGCGGGAACCTCGTCAAAGCATTGGTTTGGGAATCGCCATGGCAGACGTTCTAGGCAGCAGCAACGACTTGGTTGGCACCGCTATCAGCAGCGATGAATTCTCAGTTGGCCCCGTTGGGACAGAGAAGACACCTAAGAAAGCTGGTACCAGTAGCGCTCGTTCAAGCTTTACACCTAAACGTGGGTCTACTTCGTCAACAACTTATACGAGCACCCCCAGCTCGCGTGATTCAGTGTCGATGTCCGCCAACACTAGTTTAACATCTGTCTCCGCGGCTTCCAGCCGATATTCCACGAACAAAACGAGGAGGAATAGTGCAGGCAGCGACATCTCCAGCATCCATTCCAGTGACGCAGCTTCTCTCAAAGATCGTGTTGCGGCTCTTGTCAACGGCGATGCTCCTGAAGATACCGTTGTACCCCCAGTACCCCCGTTGCCAAAGGATCTATCTAATTATCGCTCGCCACCCGGAACAGCTGGTAGTCTCAACTTCCCTCAACCTCAATCCGTGGAAGAAAGAGAGAGGGTCGTACCACAAGTAGAGAAAATTGCTCAGCAGGACAGCATCCAAGATCGCGCAGGGTCTCTGGAAGTTCCGGTGCTCACGAGCACTGCACCTCCTACTACCTCCTCACCGCACGGGCAAAGCCGCCGGCTCAGCCAACACTACAATTCGGGCTATTCAAGTACCAATTCTGCCCCTGCATCTGCACCAGCAGCACCCAAGACCCCTTCGAAGAAATGGAGCTTCTCGAGTGCACTCAACCTCAATTTTTCGAGCTCACCTTCATCTTCAAGTTCCAAGTCGGGGTTCCCCTTGAGCCCCAAGGGTGTCACCTTTGGGCAGCAAGTACGCAAGTCAACTTCAAAGGATCAAGGCCCGTCGTCCAATGCCTCATCGAAGAGCTGGGAGACCAAACAGCCCGAGGCAATGGTATCAGCCGGTTCTCTAGCGTCTTTATCTTCGGTTGGCTCGGTGCGTACTCCAGCGTTGCCGTCTGCCTCTTCCACCTCCAAAACCCCAGATCGAAGCCACGCGCTCAGTCGCACTGGAACAGGATCCAGCGGCGATACTAACCATACCACTTCTGGACTATCTGTTCCCCAATCCGGTCCGCTCAGCCCAGCTTCCTCCGTTCGCCGGGGACAATCCAAACGCCTTACACCATCCTCTATCCCTTTCTTCCGTCGGTCATCATCCCAATCCATGCAATTACCTCCTTCGCAGTCTACCGCGGCCTCTTCGTCACCTACTCTCTCCTCTGGACCCCGACCTTCTACACAAGGACGCCAGAGGCTGAGCACACCTCCACGGGATCAGCACAACCCACCCTCTACTACTTCTATTCTTGGTTCACAACACAAGAAGTCGTCTGTGTTAAGCCTTGGGCTTCCTTCACTACTTAAATCCAGTTCCCGAAGAAGCCTTCATTCTGATTCAAAAGAAACTGCCAAGGAACTTCAAAAACTAAAGGATGCTGAGAAGGAGAGAGTCAAGCAGGAGAAGGTTGAAAAAGAGAGGCAAAAGAAGGAGGACAAGGATCGCAGTGAGAGCAGGATTTCTGTCCTGATGGGTGGTGTTACGAGAAAACGAGGCAAAGTAAGTCGCGCATTGATTCAATTCTAGGAACCGGACTAAGCCCGATTCTAGACACTTTCTTCCAGTGATCACAGGAAGCCAAAGTCCCCTGTGACCCTTCCTCCGATGCATATGTCCGCGTTGGAACCCGCAACTGCTCAACGTGTTGCTCGTTTGAAACCCTCGTCTAATTCTACGTCTACTCCGGTCGCTCAAGGGTCGGTGTCTCGAACGGCTTCCTCAACTTCGAGGCTAACGTCTCAGACCGTGAGTTCAATGCAGAAGCATTCCGACTCTTCACTTCGCAGCCGCAACCAGCTTCCGACCATTGCGGGATCACCTTCGGTAGGAACAAATGGGACGAGTAGTTCTCAAACGATGAAGGAATTTAGGGAGGGGCCCTCGATGATGAACTCTGTTGCTAGTCTGTCGAAAGAGACCCCTACCAAGATACCTCGGATTTCAAGCCGCACTTCCGCGGCGGCTTCTCCTCCCCTGAAAGGATCTGGTTCTGCTTTGAGTATGCGCCGGACCAGTGCCGCTATCGGTGTCGGGGAGCCTGGACCTTCCTCGGCAAACCCTTCACCTTCTGGCACTGCGAATGAGTTCGGAGTCATGGAATTGGAAGAGACGCCTGCGAAAACGCTCAAGCACTCATCCATTCGTGCCTCGCCTTCTGTATCTACCTCTCGCGTACCTCGCCAATCCCTTGCTGCTACCACCACATCCAGTGTACGTAAAGCCAACCGAGATTCGGTCTCCTATACTGCGCGGAAAGCATCTACCAGTTCTGTTACCTCAATGTCGACACCGGCAGCAGCGAACGAGACTTCTACTCATCACCATCGATTCTCCGCGCTCTCGCCCTCGAAACTGAAATTACTTGCCCCTAAGATTTCCCTTCCGTCGGCCCGGTCATCAACCTTGGGACAAGGTATCCATCAAGCCATGGGTTCCCCGTCATCTAGCCGCCAGTCTCTTTCCACTCCGTCCCCTGCGCCGAGCACTGTGGATGAAGAAGAGCTTCTTGGTGACGAAGAAATGATGCATTATATCCGACGTCAGCAGGCTAAGAAAATGGCTGCTGGGGCAACTCAAGAAGAATTGGACGAGCTCTTGCAATTTCCTGAGCCATTGCCACCAGGCACACCCGCCTCACCCTCATGTGAGCACGATCATTTTTCTATCATTTCCACTAAACTAATCGTAGTCTTTTCAGCCGTCCTACGAAATTCTGCTCAATATTTGTCGGACTACGAGCGCAAGGAGATCCTTGATTATCCATCCGTCTACTGCTTTGGCGCCAAAAGCAAAAAGAAGCCTGCTACAGTTGACCTATCAACCAACAACTACGGGTACGATGACGAACGTGGCGACTATCTCGTTGTTGCCAAAGATCACCTTGCGTACCGATATGAGATTATCGACACTCTCGGCAAAGGTTCCTTTGGTCAAGTGTTGCAGTGTCGCGATCATTGTACAGGGGAGTCCGTGGCTGTTAAAATAATACGAAACAAGAAAAGGTTCCACCATCAAGCATTGGTCGAGATCAAGATCTTGGATAACCTGCGGAAATGGGTAAGCCGATCTTTTCTATCTCGTTCTATAAATCATTAATCTATGTTTGATATTTCTAAGGACTCAGACGGAACACATCATGTTTTGCGGATGATCGAACACTTTTACTTCCGCAATCATCTGTGTATTGCAACAGAGCTCCTGAGTATCAATCTATATGAGCTCATCAAGGCCAACGGCTTCGTTGGATTTACCACTGCTCTCATCCGGCGATTTACAAGCCAGATGCTCATGTCACTCTCGCTTATGCGTCATCATCACATCGTTCATTGTGATCTCAAGCCAGAGGTTAGTTAGTGTCTCCACAGCCACAGGAAGTAACTAATCGCACGCTCTAAGAATGTACTCCTGCGCCATCCATCGCGGAGTGCAATCAAGGTCATTGACTTCGGGAGTAGCTGCTTTGATGACGAGAGAAGTACGTCTATTCCCTCTCCCTGTTGACTGATGTAGCTAACTGTAAATAGTCTATACTTATATTCAGAGTCGATTCTATCGTTCACCGGAGGTCATCCTTGGCCTGACGTACAGCATGGCTATCGACATGTGGAGCTTGGGCTGCATCCTTGCCGAGCTGTACACAGGGTTCCCTATCTTCCCAGGGGAAAATGAGCAAGAACAGTTGTCCTGTATCATGGAAGTCCTTGGAGTACCAGATAGGGAGTACATCAATCGTAGCACCCGCAAGAAGCTATTCTTTGGTATGACTTTAAGAATAGTTGGTCAGACAAATTCTGACATGCATGTAGACCTCAATGGCGCCCCACGAGCGGTCATTAATTCGAAGGGTCGTCGCCGGAAACCAGGATCAAAGAATCTACAACAAGTTCTGCGTTGCACCGATGAGGATTTCTTGGATTTCATATCCAAGTGTCTTGTTTGGGATCCTGAGCGGAGGATCAAGCCCCAGGCGGCCATGCGTCACCCATTCATAGCCTCAGGCAAGCGTTTGAAACCGCCGCCATCAGCAACAAAAACGACGGCGTCTTCATCCAGCTTGAGCAGTAGCAGGGCCAATAAGCTCAACGAAACTCCCAAGAAGTCTCTCATTGGCGCTCCTACTCCGCTGACAGCTCGGACAGCTCGGACAACTGTGGCAGCAGGTGGTCCATCGACGCCTAGCAGCTCGTCTCATGCGGCCGCTACGCTGGGATCCACTTCAAGATCCTATCGTTCTTCACAATCTCAGGGTTTATCAAGTTATTCGAGCAGAACTCTGAATGGCTTTGCTGTAAGTGCAATAGTTTCCAGTCGCAATCTGATCTGACCACCCTTCTCCAGTCAACTACAATGAAGTAGTTATACTTGTTCCCCCGCTTTTTGACCTTGCTTTCAACGGAACTCATGCATACATACATATAAATTTCCTAGACCAATTCATGTCCCAAAAGTCGAGCTGGCCTTCATACCCTTAGTCTGCTGTACAGTCCAGATGATTATTTCTCCCTGTTGTCCACTGCACATTGCCATAATTCCCTGCAATATTCATTTCAATTCCATGGAGATGGAACTGGGTCTACGCATGTTCCCAAAATGCTGGTTTTGCCTGATGCTTGTCTTAATGTCACGGTTAACGTTGTTTCCTACCTATTAACTATAGTCCAAAGTATATTTACGATTAGGAGACATTGACGCTCATATTGTAAAATCGCCTGCCTCATCCAGGCACCTGAGCTTAAGGAACACGTCGGTTCCTTGTAGGCACATCAGATAAGGAACTTCTGCGGACAAGAAGACATTCTTACCCCATCCCTCCAGGCTCATGAGATCAAGTGAACCTCCAAAATATCTGTGACATGAAGGCTTCAACAATGGACCGGCCTTTGGTTTCCACTCCGTACCTTGCATACAACTGGCTCATGGGTAGCCCATATCCTAGCCCCGCAATTGTCCCAAGGCCGGTCTGTATGCCTTTACCGGTGATCTCACCAAAAAGGTTGGCTTCACCAGAACCTCCGCTTCCAATGGCCGCACTTCCACCAATGTGTTGAGCTGCATAGGGACCTCCCCCACCTCCGTCATCAAACTCCTCTTCTGCGCCCCTCCCGGCCGTGGTAAACGCGTATGAAAATATGCGCGCCATGTTGGCCTGCGACACTCCACCACCTTCATCACGTATTCGCATGGAAAGGTAGGGTGTCGTGTCTTTTGTTGGAGAAGGGGGAGATAAGGTGATCGTAACAGGTGACAATGCACGAGATGGTGGATGTAACTTCGAATGATGTTCTACAGTCGCACGAAACGCGTTCTTGAGAATCTCTGTCAACATGTACTCCATGTGCACAGGAACATATCTAAACACGCGTTAGTAGAGTTTAAAGAAGCATAGTAGATAGGGACGTACGCAAACGTAGCATCTTCTTGTCCGTCAATCACTAATGGCGGACTTGCCCCCAACGTTGCCTCGCACAATTCGGACACAAAAGAACCACACATCTTGATCATGGCTTTAGGCGAACATTGCATATTCACTACGCCAACATGAGAGGTAGCAGCATCTGGGTTCTCGAGCGCTTGTGAAAGAGCGATGTGTTGTTCTGCAATCAGCCGTACTGAAATTCGATTTCTAATGGCTCCGTCCAAGAAGCTGCTGATCTGCGTAGATGACATGTATCGCGAACATTCCTGGAACCTTGACCCTGTTCAGTATATGAAGCTTAACGCGCCTGAACGGTAGGTGACTCACCCTTTGGCCATAGTTGGAATATCATTGGCATGACCCTCCACGAGGTCTGCGAGTTGCTCTGCGAACTTGGCGTTGTCGGCGAGGTTGGTGATGGGTGGGTGTGTAGCGACCCAGCGAAAGCTCTCTCTGTAAGCATTGAGCGTGTTTGCCACGTAGGGGTTGGTGCCGACGATGAAGGGAAGCGCTTCAAGTGATCGCACGCGTGTTGCTAGTCTGTGGGGTATCTCGAGCAACGCGCAGTTCACCGATGAGAGAACTGAGTCGGGAGTGAGAGGGCGGCCAAAAGAGAGCAATGTTGAGAGATTGAGTGGGCATAAGGACAGAGAGGCATATTTGGAGAGAAGTTCTGATAGCTCAGGAGACGCTGGTTGTGGCGCCGCACGAAAATACTGTGGTCGATGCCGCGAGGATGGTGAAGAGAAGGTCGACGCTGTTCTGACCGATGAGCTCGCTGCCTTGACCGTCCGCACCTGGACGCTGAAAGACATGGTGGCTAGCTCGGACCAAGGTACTCAGGATCCGTCCGAGTCTTCACTCAATCATAACGCAAACTAGTCCAGCCACCCAAGGGCTTCTCCATTCAACCTGAGTGACTCCGCTCATCGTGTGAAATATATATATAAAAATGGAATACACAGGGTCTCTAATTGTACACTTGATACAGCGGCCTGTTTGCGACGAATTTGAGGGGGCGAATTCAGAGATATACAAGGACAGAACGTACGTTGACGAGAACTTGGTTCCTTGCCTCACAACCTTCTCGACCGCATCCAAAAAGTCACGTTCAGACGCCACCTTTCTCCGTGCACGGATCGCGAACATGCCAGCCTGTTGGTGTCGTTTTAGTAATTGCAATATAACCATAGAATGTAGGTATCCTTACCTCTGTTGCGACAGACCGCAGCTCAGCACCAGTAGTGTTGGGACACAGCCGAGCAATGAGATCAAAACGAATATCCCTCTCCACACTCATACTAGAAACCGTGATATCAGTGGTGAAATCAGTAGTCAAAGGCAAACACTTTACCTCCGGGCATGAATCCGGAGAATATGCGCACGACCCTCGTTGTCTGGTAGTGAAAATTCTACCCGTCGGTCAAGTCGTCCTGGTCGTAGAAGGGCAGGGTCAAGAGTATCGGGTCTAGAAAGTTATGAGCAACCGAGTACACTTGATTTCAAGACGACGCACCGATTCGTGGCCATTAGCACTTTGATATTCCCTCGAGGATCAAATCCGTCCAACTGGTTGATCAGTTCCAACATAGTCCTCTGCACCTCATTATCACCACCAGCACCATCGTCAAACCGTGCACCACCGATAGCGTCGACCTCGTCGAAGAAGATGATACATGCCTTTTTACTCCGGGCCATCTCGAAGAGCTCACGAACCATCCGGGCACCCTCACCAACATACTTCTGAACAAGTTCGGACCCAATCACACGGATAAAGGTGGCGTCTGTGCGGTTCGCCACTGCACGCGCGCAAAGGGTCTTCCCTGTTCCGGGAGGACCGTAGAGAAGGATACCTTTTGGAGGGTCGATACCAAGGTTAACAAAGCGTTCAGGCTGAGAGTGTGTCAAAGCATGTTTGATCGCCGAATGAAGGCACTCACGGAAAGTAATGGAGTCTCGACGACTTCTCGGAGTTTCTCGATCTGTTCCTTGCATCCACCAATGTCCGAGTATGTAACGTCAGGCTTTTCCTCGACCTGCATCATTGTAACGGAAGCATCGATTTTCGGTGGTAGCGGTATTTGTATTTGGTATTTTGTGCGGTCGACACTATGAAAGAGGTGAGACGAACAACACGAGGGGTGTACACGCATCACTCACCCCACACGCATGCCCTCCTCGATGTCCGTCGCAGCCACGCGGTCTCCCAGACCCACTACGAATTTCGCAATCTGCTTGATGTTAATAACGTATTTGTCTTGCTCGTCGGCACCCTTCTGGCCTTGGGCAGCACCGGCAGGGTTCACAGCCTTTGCGGCTTCAGCACGCTTGGGGTCCATGGGAATGATCTTTGTACACCGTGCGACTTGAAGTGGGTGTTCCTCTCCCATGCGTTGACGGTCTGCAGCAAGATCCCACAGGTTGGGAGAGGCGAGTCCAGTGTCCGACTCCTTGACGCCTGAAGTGATGTTTAGTAAGACGGGAAAGGAGGGGGTTGCATTACATACCCAGCGTCTCGTTTATACGTTTCTGGATGTCCTTGATATCTCCTTCGACAGACTTTAGCCTTTGGGCATAAGGGCCTTGTCCCTGAAGTGAATACAGTCAAGCCAGAGTCCAGGTGGAGGCAAGGCAGAGGACATACGTATGTCTTGAGAATCTGGATATCACTGTCATCGAGAGCTATATAGAATTATAGTTGAGCGGAATGTCAATACAGGGCCACAGAATACTGACCGACTATCTTCTCGTCTGCCTTGTCGTCTGGCTTCTTCTCGTCTGGATCAGAGGTTAGTTGTGGCCCAAGACGCGTGAATGAAGCCTACATTTCTCCCAATCGCTGTGAGAAAGTCAGTAGATCATCAAGCACGACAGCAAGCTGCAACTCACGCTTTAGGCGGCATCGTTGTAGTCGAGTGTAGGGAGTTGACAAGAAACCGAAAGGAGGGCTGGCCATTACGCGTCTAGCCACGTGATCTCTTCGGCGTCGGCCGAGTAGCGGGTTGTTGGTGAGCTCGAGTGGAACGGGCAGCTCGTTAGAAAACAAAGGAAATGGCTGGCGCTCTACCCAACGCTCGCAGGGACCTCCCCAAGATAAGAGATGAGGACCGTGAATCTCGTTTCGGTCAGGTATTTGGTGTCTCTGGCCCTGTAGTCATTGCCGAGAACATGATCGGCGCTGCCATGTACGAGCTTGTCCGCGTTGGTCACGATGAGCTCGTTGGAGGTGTGTCGATATCTTAACGATGAGCAACGGAAACTCACTAGCTAGAAGAGGTCATTCGTATTGAGGCCGATAAGGCTACAATCCAAGTCTACGAGGAGACATCTGGCGTCACTGTTGGTGATCCTGTCCTGCGCACCGGGAAGCCTCTCAGTGTTGAGCTCGGACCAGGTAGGCATCGTTTCGTAGCCTTCCTTGTTAGCATCTAACCTTATGCAGGTCTGATGGGCAACATCGTCGATGGTATTCAGAGACCGCTCCGAGTACGGCCCGTTAACGCTCTACTTGTGTCAACTCTCTAACTCAGAACGCCCGCAGTCAATTCAAGAGCTTTCAAAGTCCATCTATATACCCCGTGGTATCAACACCGAAGCTCTCGACAGGAACCTGCAATGGGACTTCAAGCCCGCGTCGTTCAAAGTGCGTCGATCCAGGTCTCGCTGAATGCAGCTTACACGTTCTTGCTAGGTTGGAGATCACATATCCGGTGGCGACGTCTTCGGTGGCGTCTACGAGAACTCACTCCTCGATAACCACAAGATCATGCTTTCCCCCCGTGCATTGGGCACCATCACTCACATCGCCGAGAAAGGAAGCTACGCCGTCGATGTATGTCTGTACTTTATGACACGTCCTTCCATGTGTGCTCACTATCACCGATCAGGATATCGTCCTCGAGACTGAGTTCGAAGGCAAGACCTCAAAGCACACGATGATGCAGCTGTGGCCTGTGCGTGCGCCCCGACCTGTCGCCGAGAAGAAGACTGCAAACCACCCCCTCCTGACGGGCCAACGTATTCTTGACGCCTTGTTCCCGTGAGTAATTTTTATATGACCATGATGACAGCCTGTTTGATCAATGTTAAACTACAAGCTGCGTACAAGGAGGAACTACTGCGATTCCGGGAGCATTCGGTTGTGGAAAGACTGTCATTTCTCAAGCCCTCTCAAAGTTCTCCAACAGCGACATCATCGTCTATGTTGGGTGCGGAGAGCGTGGAAATGAGGTGCGTATTTGCAATATCAAGACACATGACGATTCGCTCACCCCACGTTCCCTCAGATGGCTGAAGTGTTGATGGAGGTAGATCTCAATTTGTATTTCGTTGGAATTGGGTTTCTCAAATTCATCCCAGTTCCCTGAATTGACTATGGAGGTTGGCGATCGTCAAGAACCCATCATGAAACGCACCACCCTCGTCGCCAACACGTCAAATATGCCTGTCGCCGCCCGAGAAGCCTCCATTTACACTGGTATCACACTTTCAGAATACTTCCGTGATCAAGGATCCAATGTGTCTATGATGGCCGACTCTACATCGCGTTGGGCCGAGGCTTTGCGTGAAATATCTGGACGATTGGCAGAAATGCCTGCTGACTCTGGCTACCCCGCATACCTCGGAACCAAATTGGCTAGTTTCTACGAGCGCGCTGGTAAGGTTGTTTGCTTGGGTAACCCCTCTCGTGAGGGCACAGTGTCCATCGTGGGAGCGTGAGCCTAACTCTTTCCTCATTCTCGAGTCCTCTACTGACAATGTGATTTGACAGCGTGTCCCCTCCTGGTGGTGATTTCTCAGATCCCGTCACTTCAGCCACCCTTGGCATTGTTCAGGTGTTCTGGGGCCTTGACAAGAAGCTTGCGCAGCGCAAACATTTCCCATCCGTCAATTGGTCCGTGTCCTACTCCAAGTACACAAAGGTTCTGGAGCCATATTACGAGACCACGGAACCCGGGTTCGTGGAGCTTCGCACAAAGACCAAGGAGATTTTACAGAAGGAGGAGGATCTTGCCGAGATTGTGCAGCTTGTTGGAAAGAGTGCACTGGGAGAGAACGACAAGATCACGCTCGAGGTGGCGAGGATGCTCAAGGACGACTTCCTGCAGCAGAACGGTATGAGCGAGTACGACAGGTACTGCCCCTTTTACAAGACGAGCGCGATGCTGCGAAACTTTGTGGGCTTCCACGATGCGGCCGTACGAGCAGTGTCGCAGGGCGACCTGACGTTTGCGCGGATAAAGGATTCTGCTGGTGACCTGATGTTCAAGCTCTCGCAGATGAAATTCGAGGTAAATGGCGGTGCCAGAATATTCAAATCCTGTCTAATGACTGCCTCCGTCTACAGTCCCCATCACAGGGAGAAGTGTCTATCAAGCAGAAGCTGGATGGGCTTTATAGCGAGATCCAGGATAAATTCCGACAGTTGGCAGAGTAGACATCTTTTTTTAGTCAATAGCATTTGTTTCAGATTGACTGCACCAATGACGCGCGCTAATTTTCACGCTTTATATACCTCGTACTCCAATTCTCCAGTCATCGTCATGTTTCTCTTCTCCCCAGCACATGCCCTCGTCGCCGTCGTTGGCGTTACTGCCGCCATCGCCGTCGGCGACCTCCAGCAGCCTCTTGTCGTCGCCCCCGCTTTCGAGATTGCTACTCATCACCTTGGATCATCTAATGAAACCATATATAATGCTTTGAGCAATCATAAAGAGTAGTCAAATTTTCACGCTTTTCTTCCATTGGTACTGATGCGTTCACAGGTTTACCAAACTGACCAAGGCCATCAACTTTGCGGACACCATCTCGTCTGTTCTCAATGATACCTCTGCACAGTGAATTTTAAGCATCATTAATCAGCTGCAACCCTACTTAACCGTGTCGACAGCATCACCTTCTTCGCCGTGCCAGACAGTGCTCTACGCCAACCTCATAAGCGTCATCTCACAAAGTCCACGGACATTGCGTCTTTGTCCCAGGCCTACGATCTAGCCGATGCCGTCGACCTCGTCGAAGAATTCCAACAGCTCGCCACCATCAACGACGATGATGAAGACAATAAAAGGCTCAAGAAATTCCTGAAGAAGCTCGTACAAGCAATTCTTTCGTACCACATTCTTCCGCATGAGTATGGAGCAAAGCGTCTTGCGGGAAACAATACGTTCCCAACACAGCTCGTTCTTCCAGAAGCTCTCGGTGCCCGGCCACTGCGCATTAGGGTTGCACACAGGCTCATATCTCCTCTTCCCATTATAAACTTTTATAGCAAAGTCGTCCACCCCGACAATAAGGCTCTCAATGGTCAGTCTCTTACAGCGCCGGCGTATACTCCGTAACCTCACATTACTTCCAAGGTGTCATTCATGTCATCGATCATCCTCTGCTTCCTCCTCCCCCGACGTTCCAGGAGCTATTCTTGGTACCTTCGATCTTCGCAACCTTCGTGAGTGCACACAGTAACTCCCAGATATATGTACTTCATGATCACTTTCACAGACCTCTGCAGTTCAACGCACGGGACTGACAGAACTCCTGGACCTCGAATATATACATGCCAAGGAAGGCAAGCCAGGGGAATATAAGGGAGCCAAGGCGGTTACAGTCTTCGCACCCACAAACCGTGCTTTCAAAAAGCTTCCAGCGAAACTCAGGCTCTTCCTCTTCTCGCCTTTTGGGACCCGCGTCCTCAGAAAGCTCCTTCAGTACCACATCGTCCCGGACCTTGTTTTCCACACTGGTAATAGCCCTTTCTCGAGCTCTTACATGGATGCTGACCTTTTCGTCAGACTATATCTACAATAAAACGAAACAAGATTCATACGCGAAGCCTTGTGATTACCACAAGAGCAAGACCTTCGACCTATCTGAGGTTGGACCTTTAGGCGCTGATATGTATCCCATGAAGTACCACGGCGTTTCTGGAGGATGTTTTGGTCGCAATGCCTTTGAAGCTCGGATGTCTCCTTCCAGGACCCCTACGTTGGTCATCCCTGGTGTACCGCCTAACTTGGAGACTTTACGTCCACATCCTGAGCCCACTGAGTCCCTCGATGTATCCCTTTTGACTGCGCTCGCCAACCACACCCTTCATGCCCATGTTGAAAAATTCAAATTCAGCATACCAGTACCAGGCCCGCACAACCCTCATAAGGTTACCACAAAATTTACGATCAATGGGCATCATGTTGTGCCAGACATCGTTGGTCTCAACGGCGCTATGCATCGCGTCAATTCCTTGCTTGATCCCAGGGGCCATACTCACCACGGACATCGTGCCTCTGGCACTGACACAAGGGGAATTTGGGAGGATTGGGAACAGTGGTTACCACAGTGGGCGGCGGAAAATTAAATGTTGTTGGTGTTGGTGTTGGAATTATGTATGTGTAAGTAAATGTTTTGGAATTACCCGTCCGTATACTATGTAAACAAATGTAAAACTTCAACATCAGAGCTACTGCTAGAGCCCTGTGACTCCTGCTTGCTTCTCTCGGTCTCTCTCTGGTGCTGATACGTATTGCCTGGCCTGGCCTTCGCGGCCGCCAGCCGTCTGTGCACACGGGTTTTGCAGTGTGCTTCCCATTCTCGGCCCTTTTCTACCATGAAGGGGCGGTCTGCGTGAGTTGTGCACGCATCACATACACGTCTTTGTCTGGCCTTCAAGACCGAGATGGGGCTGCGACGATTTAGCAAGATAGGCAGCAAACAGATATATTACTCACTCTGCAGCCTTTCGATCTATACTCATCATCTTTGTCGCATTCTCAGACAGACAGAGAGGGTCTGGTAATTCCCTTTCTGTCAGAAACCCTACCACGAGAGTCAGCGTAGCTTAAGAGAGGAAAGAAGAAACACTCACCTTCAGTAAGCTTGATACCCAGATCCCGCACATTCGTGTTCCAGTTTTCCCCCATCACTAAGAAGCATCAGTTACAGAAAACTACACTTGCATTGGGAGGAGCAAGACTTACATGTGGCGTCCAAGAGGTATGTCGGGACCAGTGTTTTATCAGCATTCGCCGTGTACACTGCAGGCAAAAGCTTATTCCGAATCCATGAGACTTGCCTCTTGGCATATTGCCGTGTGGAAAGCTTCATGTGCTCGACTGCCGTACTGAAAGCCTTTCCCGACGGTTCTGGGGAGGAAAGGTAGTCGTGAAATTCCTTATAACCTGCAGGGTGTGAGCTTCTGGATCGAGACTAAAATTGTCTCTTCATACCAATAGATTGATAGATTCCGAGGGTGTAGTCAGTTTTCGCGTCACCAGGTGTACTTGACGACGAGTCTGCGGCTGCTGCGATTTCGCGCAGAGTACGGATCTCTGACAAAAGCCCTTGCTAGAAAGGAGATTAAAAGCAGTGTCGGAAAAGCTACCCACGGCCAGACCTCTATCATGTTATCCACGCGCTTGTTCAGTCGTTGCTCAAGGACCGCTTGTTCTGCATGCAGCCAAAAACAGAGTGTACGAAACCTATTGATTTCTAAGAATTCGTTGTTGAAATAAGGACGTCTAATGAACCTTGGTTTGCTCGCAGAGAGATCGTTCGTCTGCTGGACCATGATTTCACTGGGGCGCCTCCCTGTTTCTTTGATTACTTCGAGACTTCGCAGGACTTTGCGGGTGTCCTTCCAATGCCAGCGATTTGCGACGGGAGGGTCAAGTATTGAAAGCACGGTATGAAGCTTGTAAGCAGCATCAGGATCTGCCAGCGCTATGGGTGGATGTTCAGGGAGGTGGTTGAATAGGGCAAGTAAGTCTGGCTGGAGTGAGGCAACTGTATCGGCCAATTCTTGGCTCATCGTGGGCGACGGTGTCATAGTCGAAGTGGGTTCTTCAACAGACAGGCGATTGGGGAACATGAGGTGCTGTATCCAATACGAAGTTCCTCCGACGACTATGGGGATTTCGTTCCTCTTGTGTGTATCGTCAATCTATATCACAAGGTCCAGATGATTTCATGGGTGTCATCACTGGGCACACACCTCTTTGAGGGCATCTTGTACCCACTGTCCGACAACGTATTGCTCGCCGGGCGATTTGAAACCCATCAGCAGATGCTCTACGCCTTGTCGTTCCGCGTCTGGGACTTTGTTCGTTATGATATCCATTCCGCGGTAGACTTGCATAGAATCAGCATTTATGATCCTGGCACCACGCCAGCCGTCTTTACGGGTGCTGCGACTAAGATAGAGAGCAAGCTCGATGGCCAGATTGGATTTGCCGACTCCAGTCGTTCCACATACTGTGATCAGTGGCCTTACGTTCATTTACTTGGAAAAGTTGAAAGAGAGGTTGATGCAGTTCAAAATAATGTAAAGCTGATATTGTCCCTGACTCATAAGAAGCAAATTGATCGACACAAGTTGCCGCATCCAGCACTCGATCTTCAAAACTTGCTGCAAGGCCCCAATGATATTGTTCGATAGGCAGGATATAAATAGCAATGACAGGCCATTTGCAGCCTGCGATAACCTGCAATCTTGTTCTTGATCATAAACACGAACACTGCCGCGTTATCTGAATTACCTTTCTTGTTCCTTCACGTACGCCACTGCCCCCGAATAATCTAGGTATGTGCTTTAAGAGCGTTGAACTTACATGAAAACACTCGTAGGATGTGAGACGCAGGGTATTGGAATCCAGAATCAACCCAAGACAAGGACCATACTACCCCATCCCAAACCACCCCTTCCTGATCCCCTCCGTATCCTTTCGTAACAACGGTGTCTGCTCAGAATCCTCTCCTGCTTCTTCCCTACTGACCCTGATATCCGACCCCGTGGCCGATTCCAATGCTCTGACCAGCGCCACCCCGACCTTCCTGGGGTCCTCCTCTGCTGCCGTTACTAGCCCTGGCACTTCGTCCTCGTCTAGCACCAAACCTGACTGGGAGGGCGCAAATGTCTCTTGGGAGCCCGAACCCTCCGGAACCGGGTTCCCAAACTCGTCAAGGCCGAGCCGGCGCTGTCGGAAGTGGAAGACGACACACATTGCAAGGAGGGAGCCCTGCATGACGCCCGCGACTGCGAATGTTATCCAGCCTGCACGTTAAATGGTGAGCAGCCTATATCCAGGACACAACTAGGAATTTGCACATACTCGTCCAATTTGTGCCTGGTCTGAAGTACCCTCCCCTTTAGCCCGAGAAGAATAAGAGCGACACCCACTCACCTCAATGCAATACTAACGACCATCAGCACCGCACCAGGGCTCTGAATGCACATCATTGGAATACTGAGCGCGCCAACAATCTTGGTCTTATATGTATGCATTAACTGCGGTGCATACTGTATCGCGGCAAGCATTGCGGACGACACGCCGAGGAATGTCGCCCATTGCCCCAGGCCGTCAGGAAGGGGAGTGTCTGGCGAGGAGGATGTGGGAGTAATGAGTAGGAGGAGGAAGGTCGTGGTCGTGATGAAAGCCCTGTTTCCAAACAAGTGTGAACAAGGAACTTGGGGTAGACAAGAGCACACACAGGTGAAGAGCCACAACCCACGCGAGGATTATTGAAAGGCGCCACTCTGCGCTCCTGATGAGTGTCTTGACAAGAACCGGCGGCCGTGAGTCATGCGTGTCTACATCCATCGCGGTGTACTTGAGGTGGGGTGGGTAGTAAATCATGTAAAGCACTAGACTGTGGTTGCAGTCAGTATTGTCCAGGTATAGAATCGTAGGAGAAAGTTGTAACACACATTATTGTGAATAAAGCCCACTGCAGCCCTAGCTGTAGGACACCTGCTGTCATCTCCAAACAACTGCTCAGGCTCTTTTGATCGAAAAGGTCAGTTGCAGGTCTTGTAAAGGAGAGGACGACAAACAAGGGTAGGACAACACTTGACTATCCTCCACTGCATCGTGACCCTACACCTGCGTTAGTTGAACATTCTTGAAGTCAGTGGATGACCCACATGTTGAGAAAGCCAGCCGCAGACGAGGTGCTTCCGAGGAGAAGGAACCAGGGACTAAAGCCTTCTGACGAGCCCTTGTTTATGATTCGCAGGTGCTATAGATATGTGAGTGAGCAGGCTTGCTTGAGGCCAGATGTTCAAAACATGCCTGGGGTGCATATGAGACGAGGAGGCCACAGCAAAGCCCAAAGGTAAGAAGTGCTGTGAACCAGTCATGTTGCTGAAGACCGTTTAGTAGAATGAACACTACAAGGAAGATGACTTACTGGGGTACAGACGTCGGACATGGAGGCGAAGAGAGAGTCGCGTCAAGACTCGGCTAACAATGTGACGTTACAACTTGATCATCTGATTAGATAGATCCATTCATTGAGCTCGAGACTCAAGCACAACTCAAGACTCTGCACGGCTTCAGGCTTCAAAGCCAAGCAAATAATGGCTTTTACGCGCTTGCGTATTTCTTCAGTATTAAACGCGTCTTAATTGATGAAATAGTACAGAATGTCCTCAATCACTGCCTCTACCAGTCTACCTTGATCAAGTCGGCCGCCCTCTCCGCGAAAATATATACCGGTGCCTGTGTGTGGGCACTGGGTACAAACGGCTGGGTAATCATCGACAACTGACGTACTCATTGTCTTCCAGTCGGACTCACCAGTACAGATGCGTCAACGATGCGGATACCCACAAGGCCTTTGATGCGGAAATCGGGGTCAACAACACCACGAGTTGAGTCTTTTGCTGACATGCTGTTTGTACCAGTACAATGAGCAGAGGTCCCCGTCGAGACTCGGATGTAAGAGTCCAGCAAGACATCGGTTGTGGCGTTCGCAAGAGTCCCAAAGGGTTGTATAACGTAGTCTTCCCAGGCGGGCGAATCAAGAAATCTGATTGCAGTCTTGACCGCCTCACGCATTGCTAAAATGTCAAAATCGGCCTTGAGAAAACCAGGGTCTATAAGTGGTGCGTCGAGAGGATCGTTTGACCGCAAATGGACCGAGCCACCTAAAGGTCGAACCATGAGCCTCTCTCATGTATACTCGATATTGCTACGTACGAGAAGTTGGTGAAACGACCCGTGTAGTAATGCCAATAAAGTTTCCGGCAACAGGCGTCGCTCCTACGAACCCGTTCTAAAGGAGAATGACACCTCTGTTATGTGTCTTGACAAATCGTGAGCGACTAACCGAAAAGCCGAGCTCGTAATGAGGGCTATTTGGGCCAGAGGCAGGATCTTTGAGAGCCTGAAGTTGGAAAGACGGTAGACGTGCGAAGAATAGGTGCGACGCAAACGTGTCGACCAATGGCCCCTTTTGTGTCTTTGACCAGCCGGCCAGCAGTTCATTCGAGATGGAAGAGTTTTGGTTGATGATATCAAACGTGTCCTTTCCACGCACCACCCAATTACTCGCCAGTCGGGGATGGTCTACTAGATCCTTGCCTATGTCTGGAAGGTGGTGGAGAGTAGTGATGTTGAGAGTTTCGAGTTCATCCTTATCCCCAATTCCAGAATTCATTAGTATGTGAGGCGTCCCGATCGTTCCAGCTGATAATATTAACTCCTTGCGTGCGGTAATTTCATACTTCGGCCCTATGTAGAAAGGGCATGAGAAAATGCTGAGGTCTTGTAAGTTTCGTTTCATGCACCTCCCAGCTGTTGAAAAAATTCTACCGCTTGAAAGGTCATGGTACGAGTTGATAAAACTCGTGTTACCCTGGTGTTGACCAGTACATGCAAATTATGTCTGTTGATGAAATTTGGACCAAGGTAGGATGTGGCTGAACTGCTGCGACTGCCTCCTCGGATCGTGGTTTGCAACCAGCCTGATTTTTTCGACGTTAAGTTTGTTCTTCTGCTGGAAAAAAGGTGGACGGACCCAAACCCAGAAGGCTTCCTGAGTTCATATCTTGGTTGAAAGGAAACTCGCCCAGGTCGCGAGTCGTCTGAATCACTCGGTCATTTATGGCTTGGGGAAACCCTGCTAGGCTGACAGAGTTTATTCCATTGAAGCCATGGATTGATGGGTCATATTGGCCGCTCGTGTTATGATGATCGGCAGGCATAATGAACTTTTCATTCTGAACCAACAGATGAGTGAAGACAACAAAGTAATATTGGATCGACTTCACTCTGCGGATGTAAGGCTGAATCGCTGTCCAGGACCAGCCAGGGTCTTTGGTGATTCCAGCATATCGATCGAAGTCTTCTGACGATCCTCTGGTATAGAACATACCATCTTTGTGGGGTTCTTGGGTGAGCTCGGCGTGAGCTAGAAGAGTGAGAGGACACTGACTGATCGAGGTGCTTCCGCCCAGGACATGTCCTCTGGGGAAACCAATAGAACGGCCGCCAAGACCGCTTTGTGGTGTGGTCGTAAAATTCCAGTCATAGAGAGTGTTGGATAATCGAGTGCAGAAAAATGGAACCTGGGTTGGCAGAGCACCTTTGTTCCTAAACGCAACGGGTTAGGTATCAACGAAATAGATGGGGGGTGATGGTTGCGTACGATCCTCCCGCCTCCAAGAGAAGAACGTTAAACTTTGGATTCTCTGAAAGTCGGTTGGCCAGAACATTCCCTGCAGCACCAGCTGAACAACAGGCGTTAAAAAGGCAAGTGACACTCTCGAATGGTCAACCAACCGCCGACTATTACAAAATCATATTTGGTTGGGGGAAGTTCGTTGAATAACTCATACACAGCACCGAAGACCACCTGTATCGGGAGGAGAAACAAGAGAAGAGCAAGATAGGACGATGGCATTGAGAGGTAAGATCAGTTCACTGAATAAAGAGCCAGGTCAAAGAAGGTCGTGGCCATAACTTTACTCTTCATTTCGTCAAGGGTTTCCCAGGCGGTGCACAATGTATGTAGACATTCCTCTCATGACATAGATCGCGAGAGACTTACAGCCGACGGCGATCAAAACAAAAATGTTGTCAAAGTCGTGTTTGATGTTGTTGTAGTCAATAGCCTCGAATCCATGTCGATTCAACTTCGGGCAGCTCGAGTGACTCTCGCCAATCTTAGGCCAGCGCCTGGGTCACAGCACAAGGTGAGCATACTTGAATTTATTTGAAGCATCTACTTACGAGGACCCTTCATAGCAAAAACGTGTCGGAAGAGGTCAAGGTTCCGGCTATGGAGGGACCGCTGGACGGGGTGCAAATGGTCAGAAATCGCGTTCCGGACCTGGCATAAGGCCTGGATTTGAGGGTGGTCAGACACCTATTGCCAAGCTGTTCCCAAAGCGTGGTTTTATTAACCAGTATGCCAACCCTATGCTTCAAACTTGATGACGCTGACTGAACACTGAAGAAACACAAAGACATGGGCTCCGGTGAACCTCGACAGAATTCAGCATTGGATAGACCAAGGGCGCCTGGCCTCGTCACCTGAGAGCCCAATAACAGCCCGAGAGCTGCTCCTCAGCGGTTGTGTCCATGATGTCCATGATGGCATTAAAATTCTCGGAGACGTGGGTTTTACCTGCACAGCGAGAGACTCATCGTTAATATCGTGTCTTTAGGGTGCCGAACACTTCAAGACCCCCATATACATCAAAGCTTCACGAGCATCCAAGAGTGCTATCAAGTCAATCGAGAACAATGGGGGCAAGGTTGTCTGCCAGTTCTACAACCCTCTTGCCCTTCGCGACTGCGTCAGAGGCCGTATAGACAGGACTGCTGCTGCACCTACGCGTCGTGAAGACATTGGTATGTTATGCTTTCCTGCAACTCTTTTAAAGCTCATTTTCTTCCAGTCTGGTATGGAAGGTTCCGTAACAGAGGTTATATCGCTCCAAACACCCTCAAATCGCTTGGGGATCTTCCTTTCGTGGAGGATAGGTGGAAGTCCTTGTCCAGACAGCTGGGCGCGTGGAAGCACCAAGATTTCGATGTACAGAAAAAAAAGTAATACTAGCTAATACACGATGGAGGAGTCACGCGGCTTCATCTATTTGCATCCTATCTGGAGTTAAACTACGACTGCGCGAGCGGAATGGAGATCTTGAGCCAGAGCGTGAGCGTGAGCGTGAACGCGACCGACTTCGGGATACGTATCGAGAACCGGTGCTTGAGTGTGACCTGCGTGGAAGGCTCCTTCCATCTCGCGATGAGCTGCCACTTCTGCTCCTACTAATACTTCTACCCCGGCTCCTACTTCTGCTCCTGCTCCTACTACCCCGGCGACTCCCCACTGGGCTGCCAGCATCACTTTTGCCTTCCAGTGCGTCCAGTAAGCGACTCTTTCGGGGACCGATGTCGCCGTTTTCTTCAAGTATTTGTCGTTTCGTAAGCCGAGGTAGGATGATGTCGCACACTCGTTCTTCACTGAGGAGGGAGTAAACATATTCATCCATGAAAGTCAGTGAATAACCACCTGTCGAAGGGATGAGTATTCGCTCGTGTAGAATGATCATTTGCATACCCATGTCGCGTAGACGAAGCTTGCTGTAATCTTTTAGTAGTGGTTCCAATAGTTCGTACACGTCGACGGAACGGAATGTTAGTCTGATGTAAAGAGCTGCCAAAGCACGAAGGTATCTGTAGAGTATTGAGCACATGTTGGGCAGCATGGAGAATAATAAAACATACTTGAACTCTTCTGCACGTAGATATTCGACGAGAATCTCCTTCTCGGGTTGAATTTGTAGCAATTTGAGGACGAGACACATGAATGACGTTGGCCTCTGGTTTCCATAGACGCCACCTATATATGTCACCTCAATAGCCTTGTCAATCAGACTCTCAGCTGGAAGTCAGTCAGTACATATTGCCAGCAAGAGCTAATAAAACAACCTGTTAAAGCAAAACAGTGTTCTTTCCAGAAGCTCGACTCATAGATGCGATTTCGAATGACAGTTTCGACTAGAAACTAATTATATTTAGTATAGTATGCTTCAAATGACTAGAACCAGGTTTACCTGTGGATTCTTGCCATGGATGGAAAGTGCGCCAGAGACGGTGGTGTTGGCCATGTAAACGGCGTTGTTTGTGATTATTGTCTTCGAGGTTTACGCGCCGCGGGCCGGATGAGCCGGTACCATCGTAAGATGGGTTGGCGGGAACATGTGGAACAATCTCAAAGATGGACTTTGACGCAGACACTCATCCTCATCGTCGCTGTAAGTTTCTTTCTTTATTTCTTTAAGAGGACATCAGTTCACCAATTCTAATAGTGAATCCCCTCACAAACGAACATGTTCTCGTTTCTCCTCATCGTACCAAGCGTCCATGGTTAGGACAGACAGAACCACCGCAGACAGTTGATCTGCCCAAATACGATCCAGCCTGCTATCTTTGCCCGGGAAACTCTCGTTCTGGTGGACAGCAGAACCCTGTGTATGAGCACACTCACAGCTTTGTCAACGATTTCACTGCCGTCCTTCCTGCTCCGGCTCCTGAGCCACCCGTTGCGCCGCATCCGTTGCTAACCACAAACACTGTACATGGAGCATGCGATGTATTAATGTTTCACCCGAGGCACGATCTAACCCTCGCGAGACTCGCAGTTCCCGATATCGAGAGAATTATCGCGGAGTGGATCGCGATCTATCAGCGCCGGGGCTCCCAGGAGGGCATCAAATACGTTCAGATTTTTGAGGTGGGTTTGTTACCTTCGTGTTAACATGCGTGCTGAATATCGCATAGAATAAAGGAGCCATCATGGGATGTTCCAATCCCCACCCGCACGGCCAGGTCTGGTCCCTGTCTGAGGTGCCTACTCTACCCGCGACGGAGCTTGCATCTCTGCGTCGGTACGCTAACTCAGAGGCCCCGACGTCATCAGAAGCACCCCGCGGTCCGAAAGGTTTGCACTTCCCGTTTCGTGTGTCCGCATTTCTGATTCTTTATCAGGGAAACCCTGCTTGCTCTGCGAATACGCTCACACGGAGGTAGCTATGCCTGAAAAAGGCAGTCGCGTAGTTGTCAAGAACGACCATTGGGTCGCTTTGGTTCCCTGGTGGGCCACTTGGCCGTTCGAGATCCTGGGTGAGTGTCTCAGCACATTCATAATGCGCCATCTCAACTGCCCGTAGTCTTGCCGCACAAGCGACACGTCCCTTCCCTTGCGGACCTGTCGGCAGAAGAGCGCCTGTCCCTAGCTGAAATCCTGTCGAAGATGACGACGAGATACGATAACCTCTTTTCGTGCTCATTCGCATATTCCATGGGCATCCACCAACGGCCCACGCCTGTCGCAGATACCGCTGTAGCTGACGAAGAGAACGTTGCCCATTTGCACTTCCATTTCACCCCGCCTTTGCTGCGCAGCGCGAGCGTCAAGAAATTCCTCGTTGGGTCAGTGGGTTCTGCGTCGGCTGTGTTTGTCGGAACCAACGCTAATCTCAGCCAAACTTTTGATCTAGGTTCGAACTTATGGCCGAAGCACAACGCGATCTTACACCTGAACAGGCTGCGACAAGACTTAGAGCCTGCTCAGAGAGGCACTATCTCGATACTTGATAAAGATCAAAGGGTATCTATCTACGTAAGTGATTAAACATTAAAGTCTATCTACTGTACCCGAGTGTATGGTAGAAACCGACGGGGGTGCGTTACACTCCGAATTGGTTATGACCAAGATACCCGACCTGCGTTATGCGTGACCGAGAGGTATTTAAGAGACCCATGCGCCGTAGGTCCGCCCAAAAAATACAGAACTTCGAGCTCAGGAACGATTCAAACATAGGGAAAATAACCACCACGGGACATTAGCGACGCCTTGGGCAGTGGAAAAAATATGTTTTGCTCCCTCAAATATTTCCTGTTTGGTGAAGAAACCGGGGCCTCGTTATGCGTTGCTATACCACGAATAAGAAACTTTTTGGCCCACCATTATGTGTTACGAGTTGTACCATACACTCGGGTACAGTATCTAAAGTCGCCCGATGTATATGTACATAGAATGTTGTAGAAATGGATGCTGTACTGTCACTTGCCATCGATCTGGAGCCACATGGACCAATTGGTCCTTTCTTCTGCGCTTCCGTTGAAAATCCAATTGACTTTCTTAATCTCGGAAAACCCTTCTTCTAATTGTGGTTCCTCAAAATTGTCACGGAATCCGCTGAATCCGATATAGGGGACGAGTTCCCGCGTGGGCTATGATATGCGGGGTTGAATTGTCGTACAGAATAAGTGGTCCCGATGACGAACCTCTGTTGCAGCAATTGTGGGCGGTAGATTGAAAACTCTGTAGAGATTGTTATGCCATGCTAGCTCAATTGAGCCAGTAAAATAGAAGCATCTTATACACCATGAGCGAGGGGAACGGCACGAGACAGCGACTACTCACCTAGCTGGTACACCCAGTTCCTTCGCGACATCTAGGTAGTGTTTACGAGTGGCAATGTTGCGGTTTGTGTTGTCTGGTCATGAACGGTCACGGTGTTGGTAAGATGAATGCCGAGGCAAAGGTTGGTCTGACCAACAGTGCAACTCTTCCCATCTTGCAAGGCCTTCTTCATCTCACGGACACATTTATCGCGCGTCTTGAGCATGTCTTGGTTGATGTGGATGTATCCGGCTGGTTCAAAATTCCGGCGGTAAAATGTTGATTTTCCAAGACATGGGTATCCGACAAACAGGACAAGCTCTTGCTTCAGAGGAATGGGGAGAAGTGGTGAGGACGTGGGTGTGACGGGTGGTACTGAAAGCAAATCAGACGGATGACAAGTGGGGGCAAGATGAACGGACGGTCAGTGGGAAGAGAGGAGACACTGAACCCCGAGAGAGTATAGTTCTGGTGGGGAGGAAGATTGAGAAAGTATTCCTGGCAAAGGGGAGTCAAAATTGGTGGCCAATCAAGCGTAAGATTTGTACTTCGGGCGTGAGGAAAGGGATGCCGATATTAAGCGCCCATTTACGGTCAGTACTGGAGAAATCGCTCTTATTTGCGGTATACTGGCGACCTGCAGCGTCTCCGACGAAGTAAGAGTTGGCGCGGTCTACAAGGCCGATGATTGGAATCTAAATAAGTCGGTGCATAGGTTTTGACGCGGACCTATATGCACGCCTTCATCACGGAATATACGAGACAATTCTGTCCACATTCCAGGCATGGGCTTCCTGTACCCGTCCTTGGCGGTAGCAGCGAACAAGCGAAAGGGGACACTAGGAAGCTATCAGGCAAGAAGTCAGAACAGCTTGGAACGACTGTTATTGTTGCTCACTGCAGCGGCAATAAGTGGTATTTTGAGCTTCCATGTCTTTATGGCCTGGGGCTTGAGGGCTTGGTTTGATATTAGAACCACTGCATAGCTTTCGACGCGTCAAAAGGAGCCCTTCAGTGAGAGGAGGTATGGCGTACCCTGAGTCGACTACTTCTTTCAACTTGGTAGGAACACTAGCTCTCCACCACTCCCAGTCCGTGAACGCCATATACTTCTTTCCAGTTCCAAAGCCAGACTTTATGACGGTGCCATCGAGATCAAAGGCGGCGACCTTGACAGAGGGTTTTGGTTGGAGGTTGACGCCATGAAGACACGATCGAGTGGAACCTAGAGGTTCAAGCCATTGAAATGGCCCATTGGACGGCTCTGCGTCTGCTTTTTTGTTAAAGAAAGGGTGTGTCCTCTTTGCAGGAGGTTGCTCGGCGTCGAGATGGTCAGCGGTGCGCTTGGAACTTGATGAAGACATGTGGAGGTTGCTGCGAACCGTGACCACACAAGCCAGACGTCGAGTCATGATTACGCCCAAAGTTATCTCTTCCACTCAACTTGCTGCTGCCGACGCAAAGTCAGCTCTACCTTATAGCTTTTCGGGCGTCTCTGATACTCTAGAGCAGATGGATCACTCTGAAGAAGATCGCTTACCTCGATGCTGAGGGTCAAGAGGTATTTTGCTCGTCAAAACGGTCAATCTAACGGCCTCTGCTCAACTTCATCTGCTCAGCGCCTCTGGGAGTGCGCTGAACGTAAGACGCGCAAGTCGACTGGCATTGATGGTACGAATTTGTATCATCTGCTGTAGACCCCCATCGACCCAGGGATATCAGCTGTCGCGGTGCTCGCGATCTTACGCTCAAAGACGAGCGCCTTTCCTGCATCTACTATTGTTATTGAACAGTATCGTCCACCCATTGACAAATTTATTGTCGGTATGTACGCAGTTGACCGAGGCCGTTACGCAACAACTCACGATTCCCGTCAGAGCTCCCTGCAGGTACGCGTCGGCGGCACGTCCTGTTCGTGACATCATTGACACACATTCATGGCTCTCTGCAGGATTGATTGACGAGGGCGAGACGCCTGAACAGGCCGCCATTCGCGAGCTCGAAGAGGAAACTGGATTCAAGGCAGACAGCGTCATCGAGTCTTCGCCAGTCGTCGTTGTCGATCCAGGTCACCTTATATGCCTTATGTTCTACCAAATGCCATCTAACATTTCGCATCTAGGAATGACCAATGCCAATATGAAGCTTGTGGTCCTCGGTGTAGTATTGGACGATAAGTTGGAACTCCCCGATCAGAAGCTTGAAGCAGGAGAATTCATTGTCAGGCGTGTCGTAGAATTGTCCAAGCTCAATTCTGAGCTTAAAGGTATCGTGCTGTTATCTTCGTTGCACTGCTCAACTGATTATTGTGGGTCACAGATTACGATACAAAGGCATGTTGTTGGATCCGTCCAAGGCAGATCTATGTTAACAAAATTTTCCAGGGATTCGTCGTCGACGCACGGCTCTCCCATTTTGCATCCGGCTACGATCTTGCTGCTCGCCTCAAATAGACGATACATTCCACGACACCAAGAAATATCTCCCTTGTAAACTTAGAACTATGTAAAACATGTGTGTGTAGATTATTGTCCCAGATCAGTGACGCATCTTCTTTGATTTTTCTATATGTTTCCTTAGCCTCTGTTGCTTCTCTCTCAGAGAAGCCTTCTTCTTCCCTCGGACGGCACCGCTGCTCAGAATCATCATAATAGGTTTGTTTCTGGCCTTTTCGCGATTGGTAGAGCTGCTCGCCGATTCTTTGTTGATCTTCCCCTTGTTTGACTTGAACTTTTCGCGGCCTTCGCGACCCTTCTGGATAGAGGCCATACGCTCTGCGTAATCCGATTTTGCCTTCTTCCGTGGGCCGAGAATGTCGTTTTCGGATATGAAGGAGTTGTCTTGGTCGCCGGATTGTACCGACTTTTTGTTGGCTTCAAGGCCTGCTAGCTTCCGTTTTGCATGGCTACCACCGCCGTTTTCAACAGCCTTATTAGCTTCTTGAATCCGGAGGTCATTGAGCAAGGCAAAGTCAGCCGGAGTTAGGATCTATATGTGAATCTTGAGTGAGCTATGCGTTGGAGAGTATGGAGATTTCGCACTTTGGTGGTGGCAAGCGTAGATATTCGAGGAGGTGCTTCAGACTTAGGTTGTTCCCTCTCCGCTTCATCCTCGCTGTCACTGATGACGAGGTCATTGTCGTCTTCGGAGACATTGTGCCACTCGTCTTCAGAGTCGGAGTCGGATTTGTCGGATTCTACATCCCAACCGTCCCAAGCAGCTTCTTGATCCTCTTCGTCGTCCAGAACAACACCTTCTTCGTCACGAAGGCTTTGTAGATGATCTTCCAAGAGCTGACAACACTCTCAGGTCAGGTCATCGATGGTCAAGCAGAAGGACGTACTGAAAGGCCTTCAATGTCAACGGCGGCATCAGCACTATGTCCGAATGGCAGAGGCTGGGTGCCACTGGCAAGGCCCATGCTCGCGTCTTTGCCCTGTCAAAGCTTGTAAGCAGACATCATCCAGGCATCCAAAGAGAGCAACTTACTCGCTCCCTGCGTTTTAACATGCCTGGGTTGACCTCACGAAACAGTTGGAGCAAGCCACGTGCACCAGCAGTGACGGTCTTGTCGCGACTCTTCCGGTACTCAATCAGGTCGCCTAAAAGATCTTCTTCCATCGACCACGGTTGCCGTCTGCAGACTTCCCGAATGGCATTGAGACCCGCAGCGATGACTTCGCTTCCAACAC
Source organism: Tephrocybe rancida (assembly GCA_018858115.1). NCBI lineage: Eukaryota > Fungi > Basidiomycota > Agaricomycetes > Agaricales > Lyophyllaceae > Tephrocybe > Tephrocybe rancida. The sequence continues at coordinate 59,866 of JABCKT010006444.1, read as the reverse complement.
CAGGATGGACGAATTCTTGGGCGAGTTTGCGCACCACTGGGGTGACGGCGTCAGGAGGTGTAAGTTCGTGGACTGATTGGGCAAGGGCAACGAGGATGGCGGGGACGCGGAGTTGTCGGTGGGCCAGATATTTGACGATGTAAGTGTAAAAGCCAAGGACACAGAGTTTATGGGCCCCCATTACTCTTGAGAGCAGCTGCATCACCAAGATTTTGTGGTCAAGAGAGAAACGCTTGTCGTAGCGATTGAGGATGTCGTATAGCTTTTCGGCGAATGTTTGAGGATCGTTGAGAAGTTGAAGAGCAGGGAAATTGGCGGCGGTTACGGGTTTATTGTGCTTTTTCTAGGAAGGGGTGAGGTTTACACCTGTATTTCGAGAGTTAGAACTACCTTTTTGGCCGCATTGAGAAGCTTTTGCATCTTTTTGTCGCCACTCCGTGTCTTTTTATTGATCTCTCGACGATGGTGCAAAGCACGAACATCTACTTCCTGCAACAATTCGATCAGATACGTGAGCGATGACCAACACGGGAATAGCACACCTCTTCTGCTTCGTCGTCGCTATCTTCTTTCTCGTCGTCGCTCCCAAGGAAGAAGTGGACCGAAGCGCTCTGGACTTTTGTCACAGGATGGAAGCATCCAAGAGCTATGATGGCTACTGGCTTAGCATCAGTCCTGACGAGTCAGTCTTAATGAGAGAAACAAAACGATGGCCAGCTTGGCGTACCAGATCCCTTTCCTCCAGAGCTCTTTCGTAAGAATGACAGCCCACATAGCTTCCTCGCCATTGTGCGCTGAGCGATCAGTAGTTGGTCCATTCGTAGCTCTAAGTTTCCCCTTGTCACCGACAACTTCGCCCTCCATTCCACGTTCGACCATACCAAACAGCATGGCTTGAACTGCACGGTTGAGCTTGTGGTTCCTGGACCGCAAATTTGCTGTTCGGATGTCCGATAGAATAGTTTTGCGAATGAAGGTTCGCAAAGTGGGAGAAGTAGTCCGAGGAAGGATAGGGAAGAGGCACTTCAAGAGCCTGTTGAATTGTGAGATTGGAGATTGGAAGCGATAGTAAGAACAGAGTAACGTACTCGATTGACGAGATGACATCCTTATTCCTCAACATGACAAGGTTTTGCACCAGAGTCTTGCGCGTATCTGGAGAAAGAGTTCCATAGTTCTCAAGAAGTAGAGAAGCTATTTGTCCAGGGAATTCTGCAGTCTCTTTGGGATAGCAAGTAGCAACCTGTGATATGAACGAGACCAGTTCTCTGAAATGTTGTGCCTGTTCGTCCGGATTGATTTTAAAAATTTGACGAATACTGTTGTAATGATTCCACTGCTGAAGAAACTCCTCTTTGTAAGCTGTAGGATCGCGCTTGATTAGATTCTGTAGCTGCGGTAGATTCGCAGTCAATAAAACACCCCGACCCATGGTGGAGAAGAGAGGAAAAAGATAAAGCTGTTACCAAACACAACCATATATGTACTATTATGTACTTCAATCTTAGATTCAAAAAGTCAGCCTCTTCCTTATTCCTTCTTGCTTCTGCCCTTCATGCGCTTCTTCAAGTCCTTCAAGCTTCTTCACCGTAGAACAAAATCTGAGCCAGCGATTGCCCTAGTTTCTGGACTTGTAAATCTGCGGGCGACAGTCTCGACCTCAAACAACCTTCCTACTGGTCCTTTTAGCGTCGCGCCTGACATATTCCCTGTTCCGCACCCCAATGTTCGCATTCTGGATCTGGAATCTGAAAATACTCGCCTTCGGAACGAAGCAGCTGCCACTTTGGATGAGCTCAACAAAGCCAAGGCTCAGCTCACAGCGACTCAAGCCGACTTGTTTGCGGAACTTCACAGAGGTGCACGTCAGCGACAGCAAGATAAAGAAGAAATTCAAAAACTCCGAGAGGTATTGGCGCATTACGAGCAACTTATTATTTCTGCTGGTTCATACCCAGCAATACCTGTTCGTGCCGACTTCGGCCAGATTCTTGATCAGGCTCTCCACAACGTTGTCGAACGGGAGGCTGACTTGGCTGCAACGGGACTTGGGGATATCGATTCATCCGCCTTTGGAATACGTAGTGGAGATGTCTACATGTCTTCTCTACAACTCACGCTCAAGTCTCGCTCTCAACTCAGGCGGTGCAAGAAGGTCGCGAAATTTTGGAAGAAAACCGCACGAGAAGATGGAAGGAATGAAACGCTGGTAACTCCGTCAGCCTCCACTATTTCTTCAATCCTCGAAGTTCTTCCTACCGACCGTCAAAAAGCCGTCGACGATCTCATCGCCCGAAGGAGAGCTAGCGAGGTACCTTCGTTGCATGAACCACTTGAGGCGCCATGCTCAGTTAAATCTGGTCTCAACAAGGTACCGCCATCTAGAACCGCCGTGGTGTCTCTTACTCCGTCTCGTTCGTTGCCCCAGAATCGACCGGACCTCTCTCCTCTTGCCAGTCAATCGTTCAGGCAGGAGCTAAGCAAATTCTCGGTTTCGAGTCGACTCGTCAACTGGCCACACACTTCTAGGAAGCCTCTAGAGCAGCTCGATCTCAACGCACGCAGCTATCACCCGGAATGTGAGCCGAGCCGTAGAAATCAGAACTCAACAGCACCGATCCCTGTCTTGGTAAGTTGTGTTTCTCCATCTATCAGTACATATTGAAACTCATCGTCGTTAACTTAGCGTAGCTGTCAACGACCTACCAGTCGTCGTGTACCATCTACTGTTTCAGATCCATTTGCACCGACGCCAGCGAACCCTCTCAACCAAACATTAGCCGCTAACCAGTTGGGCACCCCCGCTCCTTTCTTACCCCTCGTCATTGATACACGACAACAACAACAACAACAACAACAACAACAACAACAACCACTCGACGGCATATGCGAAGAAAACGAACATCATTCCGATTCGAGCTTTTCTTCCAACAGTACCAGTTTGGAATGGGTTGACTGTCAGAAGGAGGATGTGTCCTTTGATTCCAATGCGGAGACTCTGATACCCGCAGCTCCGACAACTCCTGTGACGAGGGACGCAGCGAAGGACCCACTTTGGAAGACGAAATCCAAAATCCCATTACCTGTATTCAAGACATTGAAAAGGCTCTCCTCCACGAGGCTTGGGATGGCGAAAGATTCCAATAATACAACAGAGCCATCTTCTGGTAGAAAGATTGCGACGAAGCTCTCCCCGACGCGACTTCCTGTACGGTCACGGTAACGTTGGTGCATGTAATGTCGTAATTAGATCCAAGAAATAAGAAATACAGAAATGTGCACGAATACATAGCGCCATGTCAAGAGATTATGCTTTTGAGTCCTTTAATGGTTCTGTGCTCGCAGGAGCGGGTATATTAGTGGCCTGAGAAGCTTCAGCACTGCCAACAGGCTTCGCCTCAATAGATGGTGTCGCGGCGTCAGTAGGCTTGGCATCGGCAGCGGGTTTGGTGTCCCTCTGTGGTGCGCTTGAGCTCGTTGAACCACCCCTGCCCCTTCCCCTACCTCGGCCTCTGGGAGGGGCACCTCGGGGTGCTCCCCTGACCCAGTTGCTTGAATCGCGAGGAGGTGACCCAGCCACTTCGGTAGGTACGACTACATCTTCCTTCTTCGTATCCTCTGCAGCAGCTGGGGGAACAGCAGTATCAGTTTTCTTCGACTGGTATTTCCAATCGCCAGTGGGCTTTCCAGAATCCCACTCCCTACTCTGGATCTTGTCCATCTTTCGCTTCGCGTTCTGTTCGCGCGTCCGGTCAACACCTTCCTGGACCTTGCGGATTTGAGCAAGTTTAGCGCGCTCTGATTCCTGGGTCTTTCGGAAGGCTTCCTCATCAGCTTGTACGTCCTATATATTGCAGTTGAGTGGAGGATCCACGTTGGTGCAAGACGTGGCCTACCAATCTTCGCTGTTTGATCTTCTCATTCTGTTCCTTCATCCGAGCCATGCGCTCAGTAAGGGCCTCCTCACTCAACTTGTCCTTTAAAGTCATGAGATTAGGAGCATTTGACAAATTAATGTACCAACTCGTTGGCTACCACCCGTCTTGACACGCTCGGTATTAACATATGGCTTCTTCTTCTCGACCTTGATCTCGACATCAGGTGTTGGATGAATTGGCGCAACATCAGGCTGAGGAGGAGGCTGGTCCTGTATGTTGAGCTGGTCGAAATCCAAGCCCAGAGAATTGGGAGTGGTCATGGTTGTTGTTGGGACCAAAATGTGTAACCCTAACCTTGTATGGAGGTTCACAAGATATAAACTTGAAACTGGATCCATCAGATTTATTCATCGTCACTCTCCACTCTACCTCCATGTCTCTCTCTAACAAATTGTCCATTACCGACGTCGATCTCAAGGGCAAGCGCGTCCTCATCCGCGTAGACTTCAACGTCCCCCAGCAGGATGGCAAGATCACCAACCCTGCTGTATGTACCATTTCATCAATCTGATTTCCCTATCGTGGACTCATACTTTTTTCTCCTATCTCTTTAGCGCATTGTCGCTGCTTTGCCAACTATCAAGTATGCTTTGGAGAATGGTTTGTCAATATATGAACTCTCATTAGGTTTGGTCGTCACAATTCTACATAGGCGCATCCGTTGTGACCCTCATGTCTCATCTCGGGCGTCCGGACGGCAAGGTCGTTGAAAAATACTCACTCAAGCCCGTCGCTGCCGAAGTCGAGAAGCAGATAGGAAAACATGTCCAATTCCTGACCGACTGTATAGGACCTGATGTCGAGAAGGCTGTCAACGGCGCAGCCAAAGGCTCGATCATATTGTTGGAGAACCTTCGTTTTCACATTGAAGAAGAGGGTTCGGTCAAGAACAAGGATGGAACCAAAACCAAGGCTGATCCTACCAAGGTGGCCGAGTTCCGCGAAGCACTTACTCGTCTCGGCGATGTTTATGTTAATGATGCCTTTGGCACTGCTCATCGTGCCCATTCCAGCATGGTCGGCGTCAAGTTGCCTCAGCGCGCTTCCGGGTTCCTTGTGAAGAAGGAGCTCGAATTTTTCGCGAAAGCCCTTGAGCACCCCGAGCGCCCATTCCTTGCCATCCTCGGCGGTGCCAAGGTTTCCGATAAGATCCAGCTGATCGACAATATGCTGGATAAGGTACGCGCTTGGAATAGTTCAAACATGCTAAATACTGACTTGTATAGGTTAACTCTTTGATCATTTGCGGTGGAATGGCCTTCACCTTCAAGAAGACGCTGGAGAACAGAGCAGTGAGTTTCGGCCTTTGTTCCCGAATTGATCACTGACGTCATTCGAGATCGGCGACTCTCTCTTTGACGCCGCCGGATCCGAGAAAGTAGCGGGCCTCGTCGAGAAGGCGAAAAAGAACAACGTCAAGCTTGTCTTCCCTGTAGATTTCATCACCGCCGATAAATTCGACAAGAATGCCACCGTACGTTCCTTTACTCTGTCAGCATGGTCGACGTGTTTGACTTTTGTTTCAGACTGGCTCTGCCACAGAAAAGGAAGGTATCCCAGACCATTGGATGGGTCTTGATGCCGGCCCCGAGAGCCGTAAACTCTTCCGCGAGACTGTCCTTGAGGCAAAGACCATTCTGTGGAACGGGTAAGGTCCTTAATCAACCTGGTAGCCATCATTTTGATTGTCTGCCTTCGTAGTCCGCCCGGCGTGTTTGAGTTCTCTGCATTTGCCGAGGGCTCCAAGTCTCTCCTCGAGGCCAACATAGAAGCAGCACAGAAGGGTGCTGTCGTGATTGTCGGCGGTGGTGACACTGCAACCGTTGTTGCTCAATATGGTGCTGAGGACAAATTAAGCCATGTGAGCACTGGTGGAGGTGCCAGCCTTGAGCTTCTTGAGGGAAAGGTAGGATTATTTGTGGCCTTGAAATTCATTTCTGACCGTTTGCTGCTAGACTCTCCCTGGTGTCGCTGAACTCAGTGAAAATAAATGAACGAAGATAAACAATTATTGTATTATTTTTAGAGTGTACAAATATGCTATTGACTGTGGGAATATTACATAACAAAACCGCAACCGCGAAATTGAGTCGTCTTTTGAACTTGTTTTCCCTCTTCAACTCCTTCTAGACAACACTATGGTCAGAATAATCATCAAAGGAGGTCAGTACGTGTTTATTGACTGTGACATCGCTGACTAACATCGTTGGTTAGGGGTTTGGAAGGTATTTCTTCAGTTCCGTCACGCATGAGTCGACCAGAATTTCACATATTGTATAGAACACAGAGGATGAAGTCCTGAAAGCTGCGATAGCCAAGTACGGAAAAAATCAGTGGTGTGTACAATCCATGTTTTACGTCACTCCGCGTCTCATTAAATGACAGGGCACGTATATCTTCTCTGCTGGTGCGGAAAACACCAAAACAATGCAAAGCGCGATGGTACGAGTGGTTGGATCCTTCCATAAAAAAGACGGAGTGGTCCAAAGTGCGTTCGTAACTTATCCAGAACGCGCAATATCTCAACTCGCTCCAGACTGAAGATGAGAAACTCTTGCATCTGGCGAAACTCATGCCCACACAATGGAGAACAATAGCACCGATAGTGGGGAGGACCGCAGTACAATGTCTTGAACGGTATCAAAAACTTCTCGACGAGGCGGAAGCGAAGGAGCATCAGGAGCTGGGACTCGTTGGGCCGGACGGTGACAGTGGACCAAGTGCCGACGATGTGCGGCGACTACGGCCTGGAGAAATTGACCCCGACCCAGAAACAAAACCAGCGCGTCCTGATCCAATTGACATGGATGAGGACGAGAAGGAGATGTTGTCGGAGGCCCGTGCTCGCCTTGCTAATACACAGGGCAAGAAGGCAAAACGAAAGGCGCGTGAACGTCAGTTAGAAGAGGCCAGACGGTTGGCTGTTTTGCAGAAGAAGAGAGAATTGAAGCAGGCTGGTATCATGTACGTTGTTTGTCGTCGAAAAATTCGTTTCGTTTCGCTTATCTTTTTATTCTAGCATGCGGCATAAAACCAAGCGAAAGGGCATGGATGTAAGGGATACATGGTTTCTCTCTCAACCAAGCTGACGATGCTCCGATTAGTACAACGCAGATATACCCTTTGAGAAGAAAGCAGCTGCTGGGTTCTACGACACAACGGAGGAGCAAGCTCGCATTGCCGCTGCCCCCGTTGGCCAAACTTTGCGCCGCCTGGAGAACAAGCGGAAACCGGAGGAGGAAGAAGCTGAGCGAAAGAAGCGTCAGCGGAAGGCTGCCTCTGGTAAGGAAGGTGGAGAAGGGTCAGGTCACCAGACCAAGTTCATTGCGGCGCGAGACGCACAAATCCAGAAGTTGAAGGAGGCAGAGTCAATAGGGAGACGAAGAAAGCTTTTGCTTCCCGCTGCACAGGTAGGTGAAGCGGAGCTTGAGGATATCGTGAAGATTGGGCAGGCTGGAGAGAACGCGAAGGCTCTGGTGGACGGCGGCAGTGATGCTAGCGGCAAGCTTCTGAGTGAGTATGAAGGCTTGGAAAACGCTCGCATGGCGAGAACTCCCCGAACGGCACCACAGCGTAAGCTTACTCCTTTGATTCACAACGAGCAAAGCTAATGTTCTCCGATGATAGAGGACACCGTGCTTATGGAGGCCCGAAATTTGCGCAACATGACTATGCAACAAACACCACTTTTAGGCGATGAAAATACTCCACTTCACGTTGGATCTGGAGGTGGTACAGGCTTCGAGGGTGCTACCCCAATGCACAGTGTTGCATTTACTCCAAACCCCCTCGCTACTCCCCGCGAGAACGGCCCAAACATCTCAACGACTCCCAGAAATGGGATCTCAGCAACACCTCTTCGAACGCCTATGCGTGACAACCTTTCGATAAATCCCGAGGGCATTTCAAACATTAGCGCCACCCCCCGCGATGAACGTCTTCGCATGACCTCAGCAAAGCGAGCTTTGAAGGCCGGATTCATGAGCCTACCGAAGCCTGAAAACAATTTCGAGCTTCTCGTTCCTGAGGATGAAGCTGAAGACGAAGACGACGGGTCTGTACCCCTTTCTGAAGAAGATGCCGCTGAGCGAGATGCCAGAGCCCAGAGGAAGCGGGAGACGGAAGAACAAGCAGCGCTGGCCCGGCGGTCTCAGGTTGTGAAGCTCGGTCTACCTCGACCCGCAGTCGTGGACGTGGAAGGCCTCTTCCAACGGCTAAGTGTCGACGAAGGGCAAGATCCTGCTCAGCAACTAATCAGCGCCGAGCTCGCGCAACTCCTCCTTCACGATTCCATCACACACCCTCTACCTGGAACGACCCTTCCCGGCCACACTGTTTCTACTTATGAGCCACCACAAGACAGTGATGTTGAGGCAGCGAAAGCCGCTATTCACTTAGAGCTATCACTAGCAGTTGGCTTCCCCAACGCTAATCCCGAACAACTTCGCGACGGCCTACTGGCTCTAGCTAAGGCTGAGAATGTGGATGAGAGCACATCCTGGGCTGCCGCTCGACAAGAGCTGGCCTACGATGCTTCCTCAAGATCATGGGTGGACCCCGCACACCTGTCCTCCACACACCGCGTCGAAGGATTCTCTGCTATTTTGGACGACAGCCGAAGTAACATGACAAAAGATGCATCTAAAGCGGCGAAGATCGAGAAAAAGCTTGGGGTGCAACTTGGTGGCTACCTCGCACGCTCTCAGGCACTCTCAAAACGAATCACCGATGCATTCGAAGAGCTCCACAAGACACAGAGGGACTACAACAGCTTCTCGAGACTTCGGATCAACGAGTCGGCAGTTGGACCACGAAGATTGGACAGCTTGAAAGAGGAGGTTGAGAAGCTAGCCAAGCGGGAGCGACTACTTCAGGAGAGGTATGCTGAATTGGATTCGGAGAGGAGGGAGGCACAGTCGAGGATAGCTATACTCGAAGAGAAAGTCATGGCAGAGGCTGAGGCCTTCAATGAAGCCCAACTTGCAGAGATGGAGGTTGAGCGGTAGATTCTTCTCATGTACTCACGTTCTTATTTGGTGTACTTTTCCCAATTGTATTTATAAATGTCACAAAGATGATCATGATATTGATCTAAAAGCCGATACAAAGCCCTTTGACTTGCGGCGTCCTCGAGGTGATTGTAAGATTACTCGATGTGATTTGATGGTCCTCTTCCTTGTTCGCAATCTCTCGACATGAGGCAAAAAAAAAGTTAAAAGGGACTGCCAAAGGCCACCCTACACGGCCTTCTTTGCCCGCCACTTAGGGATTAAAAGACATCCCTTTTCTTGAAGTCGCTTCGCACCTTTCCTTGCCACGGGGGATGTACACTCCACGATCAACAGAGACCGCTGCTATACAAGCCACTTCTCAATCGCTCCCAATTGGAGCCATAGCAGGTGGTATCGCAGCTGGCGCACTTTTCGCCTTGGTCGTAACGCTGGGGTGGATGCGGTGGGGGAAGCAGAAGAGCCAGTCACAACTGGTGCATTGGAGTAAAGCCGTAAGCACATCACGCAATGGTGTCATGCGCTCTCTCCTCACGTCAATGTACAGGAGGCCAAATCAAAGCAGGATGCTATTCACCATCCTGAGCCCCGAAGCCCATCTCTGGAGCCTTTCTTCCCTCACCCAACGGACAGGAAGATTAAATTTGAAACAAGGCCAGACGACGTGGAATCGGGGTCATCGAGCACACTTAATGCACTTCCTGAGGTATCTAAGCCAAGACCGCTGCGATCAGCGAAGACCTCTTCGCGTTCCCTGCTTGGAGCCAGAGACCGCTATTTCGGGATGGGGACTCCGTCGATAGCTCACAAGCCATCGACAGTCAGCTCAGTGTCCATGTACTCCACGGCAAGCGGGGAGGAGCATCAAGTGCGAGTGCCACCAAATCTCATTCTTGCAGCCACAGGAGGACTTGGAGTCGACTCTGGTGGCGATCGACGTTCAGGAGTTTCATCAAATTGGAGTTTCCTGTCGCGGATGGCTCATGGAGTTCAGGAAAATGCGTCACGGCATTCACACGCCAGCACTCAAACGGCATATACAGCGCTGTCAAAGGATTCAACAGGAGCACCTATTGGGGTAGCGCTTTGAAGGGGGATAGAAATGAGGTAGTGTTTTTATGGAGATGAAAAATTCGACTTAGCGACGCTTTTGACGATTTATATTGGACATCCTGAACTTATGACATAACTTACACATCAAGCACATACTCGTGTTATCCTCTAGTTTGATCACGGACACATTGCGCTTCTAATGCCCTACTATTGCAACGTTTTGAAATGTTGCTGTAGGTATATCAGAATGAAAGAACAACTCGGCGTGGGGGCTCTTACCTGCTCCACCCGAGCGACAGAGCCTTTGAACTGCGCAACCTCTCTCCAGCAGTCCAGAGGCGTAGTAGGGTTTGCTCTGTAAGGGACATTGTGTGAAATTGGGAGAGCAGAGCGTGCAGATATGACGCACCTGTAACATGAGACAACAGCTTCACCAGTAGACTTGACCTCGGGGAAGTCGGTGAGGTCTCTTCGAGTTTGATATCTGTCCACTTTGCTGCGAATTTCTTCTAGATCACCCATCAGCTCGGCGCTACTGGGGATACGCCCTGTCCCTTCCGAACCATCCTCGGAGATGCCTTTCTCGCGGTCCAAGTTTTCTTTTTCCAAGGCAAGCTCAATTTCCCGTTGTACTTGTTCATCTTCTTGCTTCAAGACGTCGATCTCGCTTTGTATTTTTGAACGAATGTGGGCATCGAGTGTAGACTGTCGTTCTGGTGAGGTTTCGGAGGATTCGAGTTTGTCCGAGAGGTGGTTTACAACATCTCGAGAGAACTGGGTTCATCTGTGAGATACAAAGGCTTGAATTTCGAGAAATTGAACGCACGGCAATGGGAGTCTCGTTGGGAAAGACATGCTCGTCGGATTCTGACCTCGACTGGCTGGCTCCCATTTGGCTCGCGACAACGGACGATGTAATCACGTGTTGGAATATTTATTCATCATGAACTGAGTTCTGATCAGAACAGTTCTGAACTGTTGTTAATGAACTACACTACAGATTCGGCCAAACTAGAGATTCTAATCATTGGCTCCCTTTAGCCTCCCCGTACTTGTGTCCATGGTCCAACAGCCTGAAAATGTTGTTATAGGTAGTATGAAAAGTAGATGGGTGCTCATACCAGTCGGGTTCAATCTCAGTGATGATGCGAATCCTGCGTGCGCTTCTTGTCAGTTTTACTAAATATAAGACCGAATAAAACCCCACTGTGTCTTTTTCGTCTCTTCCATCTCGTGGAAAACAACCCATCCCGACCGTGGCTTTCGTGTAAACAAGACAGACGTCGGATGTACGTGCAAAACCTGTTATGCACTTTATTAGTAACTGTACCAATGCAATATATATTGGTGTTTCAAACATTGTTGCCTCTGACAGACCTATATGTCCCGTCAGCAACCCATCTCGCTCCGTTACGCCAATAACCGCTGACGAGACAGCGACGCAGCCGCCGTGCGTCTCCCTCACAACTTTCCAATGGAAGTTTGAACCGTTGCATGTACTTCTTCAGTTGTGCTCGGATCGAAATAGCCCTTGACATCGTTCTGAAAGACAGGGCATGGGATTTGCACCAGCCTGATGAGCGTCCATAACGTGTGAAAGCGTTATAAGCTGAATTTTCTGTGAGTTTGGAACAAGGTCGATAAGTTGCGCGTACCATTTAATAGAGTAAGGTGATCCTAGACTGAGATGAGTATCGCTGTAACGTATGAAAGATGAAAAGCACTCACTCCTTCCTCGGCTGTAAACTTCCTACGCTCTAGTTCCGCTAGAGCTCCCGGTGCCCCATCTGGGATGATGAATACGTCCTGGAATCTACAATCAGTCAAAATGCCAGAAAGTAGTACAAAGGGGCGTTCACTTGAACGGAAGTCATGGCGGCAATGGTAAGAATCTCTTCGCCACACTTATGCTCCGCGGAGCTAAACAACTATTCGCAAATATTATGAACGATTCAGAACTTGACGTGCTTCCTGACTCACCATCCTTGCAATGCCGACTTCTACTGGGCATTCTGCCACCTGTTGCCCCATCGGCGTCAGTCTTCCATCTCCTCCAACCATCCCCGCTGCCACAAGACCTTCTAGGGCGCGGAGGACAATCTCTGCAGGAGGAGCCGATACCCACTCGAACTTCATTAAATCGTCTATGCCGAGAGACTTTAACTGGAGTATGGGAGTTGTCATCTCCACACGCGTTACTTCTGCCGGTGTAGAGAAGGGCAGAGATTCGAAGACTGATAGAGGATATAGCCTGTAACAGATACCCGGGGAAGTCCGTCCAGCACGTCCAGCTCTTTGAGTGGCAGATGCAACGGATGTTGGAACGGTGGAAAGGGAAGCGAGTGCAGTGGTGGGGTTGTAGGTTCGGATCTGTGTTCGTTGTTAAAACCAAAATATATCTGTTTAAGATCGAAGTACCTTGACGAAGCCACAATCAACGACATATTTAATGCCATCTATCGTGACACTAGCCTGGGGCGTGGTTCAGATACAATCATGTTGATATAGTGAGAAACGTGCCTCTGCGATATTAGTTGAAATGATGAGCTTCCGCGTCCCTCTGTCCGCTTGCTCAAATACCTTGAGTTGCTCGTCTGTTGATAAACCTGCATGCAGGGCTAGTGGCACCAGCCGTGAGGCTGTTTTAGGGAGTCTGCCTTGCCAGTTAGGAGGTGTGTCAATCATTGCAGTTGCCAAGATATTCAGCGTACGTTGGCAGCATTTCTGATAACTCTTCCAAACACCGGTCAATCTCTTCCCGACCAGTCAAGAACACAAGAATATCGCCTGGACCTTGCTACATAATGTGAGAATCAGGTGGGAGGCAATCAACAGATGTCCCTACCCGTATGTTGATATTCCAGGCAACCTGAGCTGCCATTCGAACGTAGTCAGGAGTTGGTTCTTCAAGGTAGGCAACCTCGACGGGGTACATTCGCCCTTCCAGGCTGACAATGATGGCGTCGTTTGGACTTTCAGCATCCGTAAAGTATTCGAGGAAGGCGGTGGCATCCAGCGTTGCGGATGAGACGATGAGACGAAGTGAAGGTCGTTTTCGGCGGATTCTGTGAGTAGGCGTAAGATATCGAACCGTAATGATAATGTGAGAACGATTTACTTTTTCAGTACACCTAGAAGTAGATCTGTGTATACACTTCTTTCGTGAGCTTCGTCGATCTTTCAAGTTGTAAAGTGAGTAAGACGGGCTTGCAGAGGTTGAGCACAGGCATACCATGATTGCACTGTAACGGCTGAGCAAAGGGTCGACAAGAGTTTCACGGAAGAGCATTCCATCGGTCATGTAGAGTATTCGTGTTCGCTCCTTGTCGCTGACATCCTCGAATCTGATGGTATACCCTACCTGCAACGCGTCTTAGCAAAATTATACGTCTTGGAATAGCACACATGACGGACCTCGTCTCCAAGAGTCGTCCCAACCTCAGAAGCAACTCGAGTGGCAACAGAAGTAGCTGCCACGCGTCGGGGTTGCGTGCAGGCAATCACACTACCCTCAGCTGCCCATCCTGCTTCATAGAGAAACTGCGGGAGTTCTGGTGTTTGCTCAATAATGACTGCAGGCTAGGTCTAAGACTAGAACTGACGAGTAGTTTTTCCACAACCTGTCTGGCCGACAACAATTATTACGCCATGGTTTTCTACACTATATAGCAGCTTCTCTCCTGTGGCGACAAATGATCAGAATGTGCTAGTACTTGTGCAAGAGGTGGTTGCGCACGATGCTTGAAAATGGGGAGACGTTCGCGTTGAGAATACGCGGGCGCAGATGGCACGACATTTCCCTCGACCTCTGTTGATCTGTCGAGATTGCTGCCAGGTCCTGCAGTTCCCGGTTTCCAGAATTTGAGCGACATGGGTGAAGTGTAAATGATGGCGTTGTTTGGATTCAAGGCTTTTGTCGATCACTGCTCATTGAATTGGACTCATCGCTCTCTCCCTCAAGCCAACATGTCTGAACGAAAAGGTAAGTTTCTATTCAATTATATTGACTTTGTTCCTAATCATGTATAGTTCTCAACAAGTACTTCCCCCCGGACTTCGATCCCGACCTCATTCCCCGGAGGAAGGGACCGAAGAACTCGCAACAAGTTGTTCGTCTTATGGCTCCTTTCTCAATGTAGGTAACATATCTATCATCTTGTTTATCGGATGCTGATGAGACTAGGCGTTGTAATACATGCGGCGAATACATATACAAAGGCAAAAAGTTCAACGCGAGGAAAGAGACTGTCGAAGGCGAAGACTACTATGGCATCAAGATTTTTAGGTTCTATATCAAATGGTACGTCGTGCCTATCATCTCTGCGAGTAATACGACTGAACAACCTCAAAGTACCCTGTGCTCCGCTGAGATTACCTTCAAGACCGACCCAAAGAACACCGATTATAGCGCAGAACACGGTGCATCACGTAATTTTGAGCCATGGAGAGAAGAAGGGGCGGTCGAGGAGGAAGATAGGCTAGCGAAGCTGGAAGAAGAGGAGAACAATCCAATGAAGGCCCTTGAAAATCGTACGACAGATTCAAAAAGAGAGATGGACATTCTGGACGCGCTCCAGGACATCCGAGCGAGAAACGCCAGGAACGAGCGAGTGGGCAATTCTGTTGATCTCCTCGCGCAACTGGACATGGAAGAAATCGAGCATGCAGAGGATTTGGAGAGGAAACGCCTCGAGGAGGAGGATGAGAAGATCGTGAGAGGGATATTTTCGAAGGTTCCTGCCGATGGCATGGCTGGTACGACGGTGACTATAAAACGGAAAGCCGAAGACGTTGAGCCGACGGTGGAGAGCCTCTTGCCAGAATCTGCACGAGCGTTGATAAATGAAAAGTCAACGGCGATACATGCTTTGAAGAAGAAAAAGGCGAATGGGAAGAATGCGCTTGGGATCAAGGTGGTCAAACGGCCAAAAGCCGCCTCAGCGTGATTTTTATATATGTGTTTGTTGTTTGTATCTATACTTTACTCTAACCACTACTACTACTACTTCTCTACTTGCATGGATTCTCGGGAAGAGCTCCCTCGTGTATCTCTTGCTAGCGTTCATGACTGGTACAGGCTCAAAGCCAACTACAAATCAACTGCACTGGCCTCTTTACAAGAGCACATTATCTCTCATGGTCTAGCTGCCGAACGCGACGCGCTTCTCGCGCACACAAACCAGGTCCTCTATCTCTTGCGGAAACAATCTACGCCTTCTGACATGTTAGGCGCAGTATTTGGATCGCGTCTACAATATGGCGCAGCCCAACCTTCGTATCAACGGACACAACTACGAAACACTAGACCCGAACGAGCACAGTGCGTTCGCCGGACGCGCCTTCTCATGTCGTCTGACCTGCCTCCAGACACGGAACCGTTTGACGAGGCACTCGATCGACGGATATGGTCTCTCGCTGACACCAGACTGCAATGGCAGAAGCGAATCGCGGAGACAAGGAGAACCATGCCTCAGGAGATCGAGGCGACGGTGCTTGACCTTTTTGAACAACAACGCGTCGCTGATGCGGACACCAATACGGCACTTCATGGGGAAGTAATGGAGGACATGGAGCCCTACGACCTCGACGGTATGTAGAGCACCCATCAGGCACTGTCAGTACAGTTTCTCACCGAATACCAGCTATGATGCCCCGCCACTCTCACATAGAGGAAGGATTCCACAAGACTGTGGCTCTAGGCGAGGAGTTGGAACAAGTAAGAGGTTTTTTAACTCCTTCCATTGCTTCTACTGAGCCACATATCTATCTAGACCACGGTTAGCCAGGAGGAACGCGCGGAAAGAGCTCGAGTTGCCACAACCGAGGTGAAAGTGCTGAAGCATTGATGTTTGATGGTTTGCGTTGCTTCTTGTATCTTTACTATACCACGTTAACTATACCACACACTTAACTTTGTATCTTCCATTTTATTTTAGCGCTCTTGTAGAAATGGATGAGAAAAGAAGATGGCATTTTGTGGCCTATGATCCTCTAAAACCACCACCACCTCCACGACTGCCCCATCCGCCGCCACCACCCCCACGTCCACCACCCCCACGGCCGCCACCAAACCCACCACCACCAAACCCACCACCACCAAACCCACCACCTCGAGATCCGCCCCGACCTCGGTCACCAAAGCCACCTCGAGATCCACCACGTCCTCCTCCACGAGGCCCGCCTCGTTGAAACCCTCTACCACTTGGTGCACCACGCCCACCCCGACCGCCTGCTGCTCCTCTGGCGCCACGACCACGTTCTAGGGGAAAAAATTCAGTCCTGACAAGGTGTTGAAAAATAGAGCTTTTACTTGTGATACCTGTTGAAGATGGAGAAGAAATGTATGAGCATACAGCCAGAAATAGTAGGACTGACACATACCTCCCGCGACTTTTGGTTTTGGCAGAAATCTCTCTATGGGAAGTAGCTTGTCTCCACCAATGTAAACCTTGTCTCCCTTTTTGAAGCTACTCGCAACCATTCCCTCGCCCATCTTGATTGAAAAATAGACCTCGTTGATGGGACCCAGAATTTCGTCAACTTTTCCGATTACGGATTTATTTTGGAGGTAGATGGGTGCATTGAAATAAGGGACTTTGTCGGGGAGTGTAGAGGAGCAGAACATTTCATCTTCCACAGCATGGACAAAAGATCCAAGTTCTAAAAGACAGAAACGATGAGAATGTTTGAAAACATGAGAACCGAGACAAGACACACCCAAGACCTGGTCTGGGGGGCCCATGTCGCGCTGCTGGAAGCCCCCACGACCCCCACCACGACCTCCTCCTCGGCCACCGAATCCTCGTCCTCGACTCATGAGT
The DNA here is from genome assembly GCA_018858115.1 of Tephrocybe rancida. Classification (NCBI taxonomy): domain Eukaryota; kingdom Fungi; phylum Basidiomycota; class Agaricomycetes; order Agaricales; family Lyophyllaceae; genus Tephrocybe; species Tephrocybe rancida. Next base: position 43,045 of record JABCKT010006444.1, on the reverse strand, counting down.
GCTTTTTGATGAAGTTGATTGATTTATTGACTTGCTTCAACTTGGTCGGGTACAAGTATTTTTCAAGTTTGTCATTGTTGTTGCGTGAGCTTTCATTTCAGGCGCTTGTCGCGTGAATCTCATGTCGGCCCGCTCACGTCTTGCTCCCCGACTACCATGTCCCTCTTTTTTGACGGACACACCCTATCTCAGCTTTCTGTGTCTTTCATGGCTGATTCTGTCTTTCTTGGGTCAAATTTCTGGCCTGTGAAACATCGTTCGCCCATACCAATATGTATAGAACCAATTAGCAGGACCGCTCGTGCGAACAAGCCTAGCACTATCCGTTCATTAGTATGCTGGGCACAATTCAACGAAACGGTGCGTTTGCTCTCTGCTTGTGTCGAATCGACGATCAATTCTTGCAGGTTACCGATCTCACTGTTCCGCCCGAGTGGAAGTCATCCTATCCTAATGTGTTCCAGGAGAACACCGTTTCTATAGTGCCGACGGAGCTAGTCTTGTTGACTGAAGTCATCGTTAGGGCCCTCTCTACCTCTGCATACGAAATATCCTGTTCACAGGAATCAGTCCTAGAAGATTGGTTTTGCACCGAGCGCACTGTTATACGGCATGGAGACGTTCACACTTTCAGCTCCTCCCAACTACCTTTGAACGGCCATGATTCAACCTCATCAACTGTGGCATACTCCTACCGCGTGGATATGGTCGAGCCTGTCTTGCAGGGCTTTGCACGCAAAGGTGCTACGAGGTTCATTGTAATTCTCTCGGATGGAGACGATCTAGCTGCAATGTCTGCAGAAGAGCACATACCCGAAAGTGATTACGAAGCCATCGAGATCGGCGAGGCTTTCCTTGCTAGTTCAGCTTTGTCTCATGTATTCGGTCAACATGATCATACCTATGAGACTGCCAACAAAAACATGATTGAGGCCTCGGAAATTTCATTTTGCACGACCGCTTTATTGCGGTCGATCGACACTGTGTCAGATCATTGTACCCTCTATGTCCGTACAGCGGACCTTAGTAAAATAGGAACCCAGAATGGCGACTGGGTGAGTGGATTTCACTCGCTACCAGCGTCACGTCTGGTTAACCAATTTCGCAAGGCGATGGCCCAACCGTCCAGTGCCTCCAATTGCAGGCTTGTGCGAATATTGGCAAATGATGAACTGGTGCACACGGCGTGAGTCAATAAATGGTGTATTGGGAGAATGTTCTGATTCGACTCGTGTTTTCCTAGGGGCACAGTGGCAGGATCACCCATTCTTCTACGCAACCTGTTCCCAGATGACTCCGCACCTTCGAACACCATACATATATGTCCAAGCCCTTTTGGATCCCAACAACCGCCGGTTCCAAACGCTAAGGCGCTTACGATTGCTCGGGTGGCCTCACCTATATCGACCAACAGAATATACCAGCCGTTGTGCTTGAGAGCTTTAAAGGCTTATTTTGACTTGACGGAGCGTCTTGTGAAGCAAGGAGATATAGTTGCTGTTTCACTCGACACGGGCGATGTACTCTATCATCAAGAAGATTCTGGAAGTCAAGAGACAACGACTGAGGATGGGCCGAAGTGAGTGAGCACATTATATGACGGCCTCAGTCTGTTAAACAACCCTTTCACATCAGACTTCCCGCCTTTCCCCCCTGGTCAAATGAGATTGTCTTCTTTTGCGTGACTAACATCGAACACGACGTAGTCAAGCACGATTCTAGTCTTGATGTCTACAACGGCTCGACAATCGGGGAGCTAGGATGCTGGGTCGACACATCCGCGACCCGGATGGTTCAGGCTGGGGTCGAGCACTCTTGGATTCCTAACCTTGGGACATACTTTGAAACAGGTGAGTATGTTTGCTATAAGATATTCTCGGGAATTGACGCTGCAATGAGACCTAACAAGCCCGAGAGCTTTGTACTCTACGTTGAGCTGTCAAGACTCTGCTCGGCTACTTGGCGCGGACGGCACCTACAACAAGCTCCTACAGTTCGTGTCTGCAACATCTGCGCAAAAGGCAATGGACTATCAGCTCGATTTATCAATGTTGTTGAAGGGAGCTCGTGGGACGGGAAAATTCACTGCGGCTTCGTGGGTTGCTCAGCGATTAGGAATGCATGTACTCCAGGTAAGGTATCAGAGATATTTTACTTTTCATTTGCTTAGCGAGCCTTTGATCGCAGATAAATTGCTATGATCTCATTGGGGAAAATGACACAAAAACTGAAGGGATTTTACGCGCCCGGTTTGATAAGGCGAAGGACTGTTCCCCGTGTATCCTTCTTCTACAACATATAGAAGCTCTCGCTCAGACTACCCAAGCGCTGGAACCAGGCAAAGGTACGCTCATGCCATCGGTGTGGCCGCCTCGTTACTGACTTCCAACAGAACCTGCCATTTCTAATGCTTTACAAGAATGTATTGCAGATGTACAAGAAGATTGGAAGATGTCAGGGTACCCTGTTGTGATAGTGGGGACGACAAGCCAACCCTCTCTTATTCCTCCTGTGATCTTGACATCCTTCAAACATGAAATCTCATTTGAGGTGGGCTGGAACACTCTCTTTCTGCATCCACCCACATCACATTTACATTGTTCGCAGGCTCCTGAAGAAAAGGAACGATACGAGATACTCAAATGTTCGCTCATTGGCGATCATTTAGCAGCAGATGTCTCGTTATCTAGCCTGGCTACGCAAACCGCAGCTCTTGTAGCTTCAGACCTCGTTGATCTTGTTGCTCGAGCCAGATTCGCTTCAGTGGACCGCACGATCCACTCGTGAGTTTCGTCGTATCATGCTTTCATTATTAACTCTCAACTCGGTCTGCTCAGTGGTGCAAAGCCGGTCCATATAGCACACGCTGGCGTCGCTCTTACTGCCGCGGACTTCGAGATAGCACTCAGTAAATCTAGGGCCTCGTATTCAGAAAGTATAGGAGCCCCACAAATACCCAACGTCACCTGGGACGACGTCGGAGGTCTGGCACATGTTAAATCGGAGATTCTTGATACCATTCAGCTTCCTCTTGAGCATCCCGAATTATTTTTCGATGGCCTCAAAAAGAGATCTGGTCAGTTAGAAGACATTACTGAATTATTTCAATCTCACAGCACGTTACAGGCATCCTTTTGTACGGTCCGCCAGGAACTGGAAAGACTCTACTTGCCAAAGCTGTGGCCACCTCTTGTTCACTGAATTTCTTCTCCGTCAAGGGTCCGGAGTTATTGAACATGTATATCGGAGAGTCAGAGGCAAATGTGCGTCGAGTCTTCCGGCGTGCACGGGATGCCAAGCCTTGTGTCATCTTCTTCGACGAGCTGGATTCCGTCGCCCCAAAAAGAGGAAATCAAGGTGATTCTGGAGGAGTCATGGACCGAATTGTCAGCCAGCTTTTGGCAGAACTGGATGGTATGTCTGCAGGAGGTGCTAGTGATGTCTTTGTCATTGGTGCAACCAATCGACCAGATTTATTGGACCCAGCTCTGCTTCGACCTGGAAGGTAAAGTTCTATATCTCGGACTAATCAATGATTGTTCTAAATAAATGCCACAGGTTCGACCGCTTGCTTTATTTGGGTGTTAGCGACACGCACGCAGCCCAGCAGAACATCCTGGAAGCCTTGACCAGAAAATTCAAATTAGCCCCGGATTTGGACCTTCGTAGCGTGGCTGAGGAGTGTCCGTTTAATTATACAGGAGCCGATTTCTATGCACTCTGTTCCGATGCAATGCTCAATGCAATGTCTCGTAAAGCTAAGGATGTCGACGACAAGATAGGTGTGATCCTCCATATGCTCACATTTTGGTCTGCTCAACATTAGTTCTATCAGCACAACTCAATATCGCTCCAGCACCTCGCAACTACCCAACACCATTGACGCCTCAATATTTTCTTGCTGAAATGGCGTCAGAAGACGATCTCAATGTCCTTGTATCGCGAGAGGATTTTGACAGAGCTCTCAAAAACTTGGTTTCAAGCGTGAGCGAATCTGAGATGAATCATTATGCGCAAATCCAACGTCGGTTCTCCGAAAGTAATGTACAACTCTAAACATTGAATATATGTATAATACTTGGCATAGGAAGATAGCCTGTTTAGAACCACTTGCTTGGTTTGATCCCAAATTTGTTGATCATATCCTTGACCCCTCCGACAACGAAAGCCCCAATGGCCGTGGATATTTGCAGTTTGACAGGGATTCCTGTCACTTCGTACCTGATATCGACATTCAATGCTGTCACGACTTAGCACCAGCAGGCTCACCTAAAGCTGGAATATCCATCTATCACAGCTTCCATCCTTAATCTAGGACTCTCCGGGTTTGTCGAGTCGATTTCAAGAGAAGACCTTTGAAGTTTCATGAGTATGACTTCCTGCACATACATCTGCTTACCATTTGGAGTTCCCTGTCGGAATATATTTGATGACACGCTCCAGAGGTATCTCCTCTACATAATCCACACTCTCTGTGCCATTCTCGGTGGCCACCAACTTGGTTCGGTTTCTCCGTGCGAATCTTTCACTCTGCATGTGCAAAGTCCGAACAAACGGTATGTAGAACATACTCAAAGGGCTGGTTGAGAACTCCAAGACAGGATAGGAATTCGAATCGGGGCTGGTGAACTCGATTGCTGCAAATTCATGACGATCACCAGAGAGTAGTATTACGTTTGGAATGGAGTGGAATGCGGTTAGCAATGCTTGCTTCTCCTCAGGGAACCCCGCCCATGAATCTGTTTGCGCATCGTGGCCCCAGAGAGAGGTGAAAGGAACAGATGTCACTACAAATTTGAAAGTAGACGTTCCGTTGACCCGAGAGAGCCATTCGTGCAATGATGCCAGCTGTGCATCGCCCAGCATGGTGCGATTTGATGTCCCCATCTCTGTTCGGTGTTTGCGAGTGTCCATGACGAAGAAGGCAGCATCGCCATAGCGGAATTCGTAGTAGTGTTCGCCAGGCGAGATTGGGTCGAAATTGGCGTTTGAATTATATAGGCTGAACGCGCCAGAAGCATTCTGGTATGGTGGGGTGGAATCATTACCACTTGCTCCAAAATTGTTGATGAACTATATATTGACAATCAGTAAAGATGAGTTAGAACCCAAACTACATACACCCGCCTCGTGATCGTCGTAGGCATGAAAAATGGCTTAAAAAAATTCAGTAGTTCATAAATGTTGGCACGCAGAGGAGTAACTCACGGAGCCGCTCGTAGATTTTGCGAAAGCTGTCGCTATGGTAGTTGCGGCGATAGAGTCTTCTGTAAGCCTCCTTGTCATCACCGATATAGACGGGGATGTCTGCGTAAATAAAGTCTCCAAGGAATAGCATGAAGTCTGCCTTGCTGACGGGACTTGTTTGTGATATTGCATCAGATGCTGTGTTGGAAGATTGAACTCTTTCCGGATACAGATAGTTGGCGAGTAGGTCAAAGCCGTGGATGGACCTGTGGTGCAGAGGGCCTCTGTATGGGAAGTTTGGAGTGATACAAGATGATACAACAAATTTGAAGTGGTGACCGGCGGAAAGACGGGGATCTGGGAAAGTTCGAAAACCAAGCGGAGAGGTGGGGTAATCTAGAATAGTCCTGTTTGACGTAGCCAATGCATCTGAGTGCCATGGATCACGATGAGGATTATCATGGCACTCGACCAGTTTGGAATCTTACATTGATATGATGTGTTGGGCCAAAGACCACTGATCTTGACTGTATCGACCCAATCCTGATCAGACGTAAGAGTCAAGAGTGGGCCATCCTTCCAGGCGGTATTGTCCTTGTCTGACAATTCTCTGTATAGAAGGCGGGGGGATTCACTTGAAGAATTGACTTGAGGATACCGCACGACGATCTTGGCGCTGTCAGGATAGACAGCACCAACACGGGTGAAGACCACGTCCGTTGCAGAGTCGCGGTAAGGAGTAGCAACAAAGTCTGCTGCAGCAAGGAATAGTAACACATTGAGAAATATATTGGAGATGCGTAGACGTCGTGAAGTTGTTGGCAATGAGAAAACCAGGGTACTGAGGACGTCATTTCTAGGATTCGTCTAAAATGGGGTTAGACATAGCAGATAGCAAGAGAGCACGCAGCACCTGAGATTGGTGGTAAATCTTCTCAGATTTTACAGTGTCTAGAGGTCTTGGGGCAAAGAATATTGACGATAGGAGGTACGCTAGAAACAACACAGGTAGGACTGGTTTTGCGAGACTGGTAGGAATCTACTGGAAAGGCTCGAGGGCTGTTGAACAAAGCAATATCCCGCGGTGCTTACCACGCGAAGGAATATGTATATAGCTACGCGGAAGAGAGAGGAGAGCACTGTGGGTAGATATAGCAGGATGGACATGGTGAATGGAAGCAAGACACGCGGTCATCAACGATGCAAACAACTGTCATCTCATTCCTCTTGTTTTCTCAATCCACTCAGATCTTTTGTCGTCCTATGGGATCGTTAGAAATTCATAGCATGTATTCATCCAAGAAGCTATACTCACTCAACAGGCACTCCAAATATATCAATTGCGTCTATGCGCGTCGTCTCTTCATCCCCATGGTTATCACCCACAAAAATCTATCTCAAGCATAAGCCTGGATTGGTTGTTCATTCACGAGCACGACTCACATGAAGACTGTTAACAGTCTGGAACCGCACGAATCGCAACTTTACAGGATTGCCATCCTTCACGTCGCCTTCTTCCAAGATAAGGACTTGTGCGACCTCAGGTTCCTTCGCATCCTCTATATCACCGAAACCCAGACTCGGGCGGTTCACTGCCAGTTTGATTGTACGCGGTGCCTGTTCAAATATTGACGTGTAGAGCACAATCGATCGCACCCTTACGGATTGGTTGAACTATCAATGCAAGTATAAGTTGAGATCCACCGAAAGATACACGGTAATGTACTCACTGGTATGTTCAAGAGTAGCTGTTCGTCGGCATCGCTTGAAAGATAATTGGTAGTTTGATTTCTTGATTTACTTGCAACAATCGATTTTAGGGTATGTGACGGATTCTCATTGAGGCAGGCGAGCTGGGAGAGATCAAGGTATTCAAGTAGAGAAACCTGCGAGAACCGTCAGTTGGCTTGAAAATTGTACACAAGACTGTGTACTTCGCCAGTGGTGGTCGACATCAAAGAAAGTGCTTATAACGTAATCAGATCTACTACTACTAGCAAATTACACATTCATCTTTTGCCTGCTGTCGAGTAGGACGTGCAACATTCGTTCGTTTATTACCCATTCGTTTCATCTCTGTCAAGCGGTTCATCGCCCGTTTATTGCCTTGCGCTAAGGAGGTTTCGTTTCAACAACGACTTCACCGTATCAAGTTTAAGACGTACCAGCTGCCCGCATGTACCATCGCTTTGCAAATTCGATGTCTTGTTTGATACCGATGCCAACCTCTGCGTAGTATCCGACAGCATACTCTGCCTTGCTCAGACCCTTATTGGCGGCTCGCCGTGCCCACAAGTAAGCCTCTGAATCACTTTGCTTGAGAACCCCTTCACTTCCTGTCAGATACCACCCACTCAGTGCGAGCTCGGCCTCAGAATCGCCTTTCTCCGCCGCTTTCGTGTACCATGCAATGGATCTTCGGGGATCAACAGGGAATGAAAGCGTGCCGTACTCGAAGCACTGTCCAAGCTTGAATTGGGACGGTGTATATCCCAATTGCGCCGCCTGAGTGAAAAGGCTCCTCGCGTACGCAGGATCGTAAGGTACGAGCGTTGAATTGGGCACTTCATGCAGGAGCGCAAGTTCATGAAGAGCATGAGGGTTTTCCACGTCTGCTTGTTCTGCAGCACGTTTCAGCCAATTGATCGCCTCTCGAGGATTTTTTTGCTCTCCAAGCAGACCTCCCAAGAGTATCATTCCGAGCTTGTACATGGCCGGAGTGTCGCCTAGCGATGCCGCTTTGCGATAGAACGCCGCAGCTCTCGGCGGTTCCCTTCTTGTGCCAGCTCCAATTTCATTGCACACCGCGACCCGATATGATGCCGCAGCATGATTCTGCTTAGCTGCCTGTAGGTAAAGATGATACGCTCTCTCATGGTCGACTTGTAGTCCCAGCGCTCCGGTGCCATAACAGTTGGCTAAGAAGAACTGGGCTTCATCGTAGGCCTCTCCCTGGGTTGCCAGGCGACGAATCACCTTGAGGGATTCACCAATCAAAATCTCGCTATACTTCTTGGCAGAACGCTGGTCCTTCGCAGTGGTCCGAATGTGTCTTGCAGCGTCGATAAGATATTTAGCATATAGGAAGTGCGCTTCAGGATCGGGATCCGCCTTTATTCTATGGCGATATTGGTCGATATATTCCTTGGTGAACGGTGGAGCAGATAAATCTACTGCTTTGCTTTTGTGTGTCGAGGGAGTAACCGAAGCTGACGTTTCGCCACGCTGCATGGGAGGCCGTGGGTCAGAATCTGACGAATATCCGTTGGGTTGGTTATGTGGAGGCGGGTATGAAGCTACGGAAGACGCATAAGGGCTGTGATGGCCAGATTGGCCAGGGAATGGCACTGAGTAGTTCGATAGCGAGGATTGACTTGTCGCTAAGGAGGGATTGTGCGCAGGGTATGCAGGCATGGGCTGTGGGGGTCGCATATTGCCAGAGGGACCTCCCGGAGGAGGCCCCATCCCAAGAACATTTGAGGCAGCGGCATAGAGGGGATTGTAATCAGAACTAGGAGGCTGCCAGGGTTGTTGAAAGCCATGGTTTTGGTTTGGGAAAGTGATACTCTCGGGGGAACTGAAGCTACTGTGCGCATCCTCGTACGAAGACGTGCTATTGCGTTCAGTCTCGTGTTGACTGTGTCGGCTTCCTGCGGAGTATAGAGATGATCCATCGCCTACAGGGCTCTCAGCAGAGTAGTAATACCCATGATTGGGTATAGGTAGCGTGGCAGCATTCCTAGGCTGACGCTGAGGGGGAAATTGTGGGTTTTGTAGTGATCGCATCGACATCGACGATCCTACTCGAGGGACGGGGTCAGCAGGCTGAGCACCAGGGCCAGGTTGACCGATTTGAATTGCTGAGAAGCTGGTAGCAAGAGTATCGAATTGGGGGTTATTGGTGCCATCAGGATACTCTGCATACTGTGGAGGTAGTTCTGAGGCGAATTGATGGTCGTGCTGCATCAATGTAATAGCTAATAATGAGATTGGGTTAGCGAGAGATAAATCATCATAGAGAGATACATACCCGGTGGTTGAGGAGGCTCGTAGCCTTCACCTAGTGCTCCTAGACCTGTGTCTGGCGATGTGTGTGAATCAAGGGTGAAGGCATGACGGCGTGTAGTTTCACGCAGGGCTAATTGAGACGGTGAAGGACGAATATCTGGATTCTGAGTGGACATGGTCGTTAGCTAGGACGTTGCTCGTTGTGGTGGTGGTGTGTAGATAAGTTATTAATTGACTGACACTTGTTGCACAACAACGATCGATATCATTTCCCACAGTCAGAAACTAGAGGACTACATGTTATAATACTACCATTTCCACTCTTCTACTACTCGCTCAATAAGGTGTCGCTCTATACCTGTTGCCGTCCGCCGAACCTTTACACTACTGTGGCGTTGCAGACGTACTTCCGCATCTTCCCCTTCGTCACCAGTTCCATCAGCCTCGGTCCAATGTTCTGCCCAATGTTCTCCATCTGGTCGCACTCCCTTCCTCGACTTTGTCTCCATCCCCGTCGATGTCTCGACAACCCTGTCCCAACCTTTGGGCCGGAAATTCCTAAAAGGCTCGCTCGGCTCCTCCAAGGCAGGAGACAGAGACGTCGTCCGCTTTCGCTTACTGCCGATGACCTTGGGTTTCGAAGAGTTTTGTGAGCCCTCGTCTTCACTAGTATTCCCACCTGCCAGTCTCAGACGCCATCTTAGCTCCCTCGCCATCGCTGCTGCATCCTTAACCCTGTCAGCGGGTATTTGCTCCTTCACTTCCTTCTTCGCGGCTTCGTTTGATCCTTCGAGAGTCCTTACTTCGGATACGAGAAAGTCGGCCAGTTTGCGCATGGATTCAAGAACTCGATTGGAGAACTCGACTCCCGATGGCGATTTCAGATCTCGTAGGACCTTGTCCCCAACATACCAACACAGTCTAAGAAAAAAAGGGTCAGCGAGGGACGACATTATATGCGACTTGTCGTACTTGGAGAACATTGGAAATCTAAACTTTTTGGGCACTTGTGTGGCAATCTCAATCTTCCGGACGCGAAGCTCTGCGACACGTCAGAGAAAGAGAAAAAACATATTGAAGAAGGCCCTACGTTTGCCAACATCATAAGAGTGTAGGAAGTTGCCACCAAACACAAGGGTATCTACGGGCGTGTACTTTGTGCGAAAGTTCAGTTTGAAGCTGTTGAGAACATCAAAGGGAGACGCACAACCGCATGTATCCACCCGGCAGGTATTATCATCGTGTTTCCTTGCGAAAGTTCGACCTTGTATACGTCATCGACCATGTCTCCAAGCCACGAGTGGTTTTGTAATTCAGTGCCAGACCATCTCTCGTATGCCACCAGATTCTCGGACGTCGGTCTTATAAAGTAGAAAATCTGAGGATTCTCATCATGCAACATGACTTGGCGAAAGTACCTAATCTGAACGTACCTTGGACCCACTCAGGATGTGGTAGTAAACGGATGACCCTGCAAAATCGACGTGCCAATCCTTCAAAACAGTCAGATAAGGCTACATGAGGTTGGTTGGAGCATACTAACTGTCCATGCATTTGCAACACCCATCAGGCAATAAAGCTGCACCTTGGGGTAAACGTGACCCTTGCCTTTTCGTGTGCTTGGCCAGTAGTTTTCGACCCAGTCCAGGTCTCGAACGAGTCTAGGTGGAAGAATCTTGTCCGCAAGTTTGGTGCCAGAAATCTCCAATGAAATGACATTGCAGATCTTTTCGCGAGCCTCTGGTTCCAAATTGAAATAGTCATTCCACTTTCCCAACGTCCATCCAGGCGAAGTCGATTGCGACGCAACATCTCTAGAACCGTTAGCCGGAGAATGGTTTCAGGGATTTCCGACATACCTATGACCTCCACCGGGGTATCCTCACCAACAAGCTCTGCAACGTCATCGACTGTGAAGTCGTTCGAAGGCATCGTCATGCCCAGGCCATCCGGTTGTTCTATAACGACTGGCTCTGTCATGGCGGTTGGATCCTCCTCAAGCCATTCCAACCCAACATCAGGTCCAGTGAGCCTCTTGAATGGGTCCTCTTTAATCGACTTTTGTTCTAGAAATCGTAACCACCGACGCGGATCCGACTCAAGTCCGGAATTCAAGTTTGCATAGTCCCGTTGTGTGCGTTTTCTAAATGACTTGCGCGCTGGGGCTTTGAAGGTAACAGACAGATTGGGATTCTCCTCTAAGCAGGCGATGCAGTACCTATAGGTGCTCCAGTAAACACCACAACTAAAATGGAACGACGACGAACCACTTGTCAACAGTGTCTACGTCACCGCCACTACCTACGCATCTCCAGTGGTACCAGGTCATGCATACATCACACCGTACCCACTGCTCCTTGCTGAATGGGTTTCCCGAGTCACCAGTACCTGCTGGGCAGGCTGGACAGTTCTCCTCACTGTCACGTTTGCTAGCTTCGGGTTCTATGGTTGCAGGAGGTGAAGTGCTAGACAGAGGAGATGATTCGGGCGACTTTTGCACATCGTTGCGTAGAGAACGACGCCTTGTACGCGCCATAGTACCAAGCAAGCAGAAGTAAGTGAACTTGTTGTGAATTTCAAGTTGCAAGAAGTTAGAAACTGTCCCGTGATGGTACGCAAATATTAGGATGAGGGGACGATTATGTCAGTCATGTTGAGCAACCTCACTGCTCCCACCACCACTACCGTCGTTGCCTATCGCCGCCACCCTTCGCACACGGCGATTATCAACAATGAAGCTTGTAAGGTAAGCATCTATGGTTATTTCACCTTGTTTTGTTATTGGGCTGTTTAGTTGCGCAGTCTGTTGTTGTTTATGGTCTTGGTCCTTATCGCGTGGGGTGCTGATTGAACCACTGGGTATAGATTTTTAATGAAATTGAACAATGAGAGTGTGACGGTGCAGCTCAAAAATGGCTCGTCAGTACATGGAACGATTACTGGTGCGCGTGCAGAGATTCAATTCTTGAAGGTTGTATTCTGATTGGCATGATTTTTTTTCTTGTGACAGGCGTGGATATGCAGATGAATACACATCTTAAAACAGTGAAACTGACTGCACGAAACAAAGAAGTGACACCCCTCGACTCTCTGTCTATCCGTGGTAACAACATTCGGTACTTTATCCTTCCTGACGCGTTGCCATTGGACACATTGCTGGTTGATGATGCGCCAAAACCCAAAGGGCGTAAGAAGGACGATGCCCGTGGCCGAGGACGTGGAAGAGGAGGCCCCGGTGATCGGGGAGGACGGGGACGTGGACGGGGAGGAGGACGTGGCCGAGGACGAGGATTTTGATTGAAATTCTATTCAATAATGATTGTAACCTTTTTGAAATTTTTTTGTGAGAGATTTGTATATAAAACGAAGGCCGGGGAGTTGAGGCTAAGTCACCGAGCTGTTCGGATGTATCGGCAAAATATCATGTAAGCGGTCAAACCAGGCGTAAACAAGTTGCCGGCTTGAATAGCTCTCGTTCTTCTTCCCCCTCAAAGGCCCATCAGAGCACTCATCATCCCTCTTTCTCTCAAACCACCATCTACTATAACCCTGTCTTAAGTCAGGATACATACAACCCTTTGATTTTTCTTCTTTTGTGTGGCAACTTGTGTCTCCGGCAACCATCGCCTCGACTTTTTGATCACCGTTCGGTGTCGTTCATTGTAATTTCGTTGAAAACCGGTCATGGATCCTCAGTCCGAACCACTTGACGACTCAAAGACTTCGTATGTCCTTTCTACTTCTCATATTAGCTCCTACTTTAACAATCTCTAGTACCAAACCACCCATTTCTCGTGGTGCTCGTGCTTGCACTGTATGTCGTGCAGCAAAGGTGCCGTTACAATCGATATCCTCCATCTTCTTCTTGCTCAAGTCATTTAGATGAGGTGTGTCGGTGCAGAGGATGGCCAAAAGTGCCAGCGATGCAAACGTGCAAACGTCGAGTCAGTTACCGAATAGCGTCTATTTATTACCCTCGCTTATTCTACTCCCAAGATGCATCTTCGAAAAACATCGCCGTGGTCGCAAACCTGGCTCCAAGTACGTGTCTTATCATACTGCCACTTATGTTTCATTGTTACTCAACTCCCACTGCAGGTTATCCGAGGCCTCAAAGATGCTTCGTCGCCTTGAAAAAGGCCTCAACTCTGCCAAGATGAAATCTCAGACGGCAGATGCTTCTGCTTCCAACAGTGGCCAAGAGTACGGCGGTGGCAGGCCAGGTGATGGTCAGTATCACTCGTCAAACGGCAGCTTCAGCTCCAAGGAACTCCCCCCTCTCAATATGCCCCAATACCCTGGCGGCGAGGGGTACGCTCACTCAAGCGGTTCTCGCTCCATGGATATAGACGACGAAGATGATGCTGAACACAACGAGGAAGCCATCTTCCCCGAGGGCCTCATTAGACGCGAAAATCAGAGAAACTCATTCTTCAGAACTATACTCAACCCCGAAGCCGACGCTTCATCCCCCAATAGCCAGGCGAATAACAATAGCCCTCTCACGCCACCGCTAGCTCGCCTCGCTCCCATGCCTGATGGACTCAAAGACCCCGTCACTGCCGGCATCATTACGGAAGAGGATGCGAAAGTGCTATTCGACGCGATCTTCCTGCGCCTAAACCCGTTTATCAACCTCTTCGATCCCGCACTGCACTCTGTGACATACGTCCGATCCAAATGCCCCTTCCTTTTTACCACCCTTATCATGGCAGGTTGCAAGTTCTTCCGGCACCACTTGTACAAGCAATGCCAAAAGCTTGCCAACGAGTTCGCGGTCCGAGCGTTCGCAGAAGCATGGAAGAGTGTTGAGGTTGTCCAAGCATTCGCTTGCCTTACGTATTGGCGAGAGCCAGATGACAATGTGCGGCTCCCGTTTTTAACTTTTCCCCAGAAGACTAACCTTTGTATTGATATTCTCAGCGCACATGGACATATATTGGCTATGTGAGCGGTTACGAGTGTCTGTCCAATTGCATGTATTAATCACCACCCTTAGGCTTGCCGCATGGCCGTTGAGCTACGCCTCAACCGATATTTGCCGTCGCCGCCTCCCGGCGAGACACCACTTCAGTTGTTGGAGCGACGCAATCGAGAACGTACTTACTTGGTACTGTTCGTCCACGATCGAAGTCTTGCCACCCAGACAGGGCGGCATTGGATGCTTCCCGATGAGGATGACATGATTCGGCATTCGAGCACATGGCATGAGCGTGGCGGCAGCACCACGCGGCCCGAGGATGTTATTGTGGCTGCTTTCGTTGCACTGCGTAGCATTGCTGTTAGTGCCCTTCCCGAGCCAGCGCTTCTTATGCTAATCGGTATCATCAGGCCGAAACAACGGATATCTTCAAAGGGGCGGTGAATGGTGCCCACCACGATGTCAACTATGAAGCCCATCTTAGAAACTGCAATCAAAAGCTGACGGATTGGGCCGACAAATGGCAGCATGAAATGGACCGAGGTAGGACGGCTCGAAACACTTGTTCTGTATCATTGTTCACACGCCTTTACAGCTAACGGCGACAAGTTCCATACATCGTTCCTGAGTCTCTTCCGCCTTTACGTCCGTGTCTTTTTGAATAGCTTTGGCATTCGAATTGCGGTGTCTCCAGTTCGTCCCCTTTTTTTCTATATCTGTACAAATTTGACACACTTTTTATCCCACAGTCGAGCCGACAGAGCCCTAGTTTGCAGGCCATCACACTGTGCTGCACCAGCGCGCTTGATGCGCTGAAGATCGTTTCGCGAGATTTCGCTAATATTGGTATGCTGGTAAGTTTTCGAATCAATCCCAAACCCGAGGTCCGTTGTACATCAGTGCCCCTAGCGATATGGACAAGATTCTATTCTGGTGATGTCCGCGTACTGTGCCGTATTTTTGCTTCAGGTAAGCGCAGCATCTCTGAGCTCACTCTGCTGTTTGGCTCACGTGGCATTGACAGCTTCTCCGAAGCTCAGCAATATACTCTCAATTGAATGAGAGCACAGCTAAAGAAATACATGACCTGATCTCGGCCACGGCTGACTCGTACCATGACGCTTCTTCAGTCTCTCCTGAATCGACCTCTTCTGCTGCAACGCACGCACGCTTTTTGAGGATGCTCGTCACAAGCAACGTCTTCAAGGCCAGGCGCAATGATCTCAAGCATGACCTGCCGATTGATCCCCAACTTGAGTGTGAGATATTCTCCTTGTCCTCCTTTCGTCCGATCAGGTTCCTAACTTGGCCCTCCAGCTTCACAGCAACCCATTCACACAGCCCCTCAACCGTACTATATAGCGGCACAGGCAGCTAACGAACCAGTCTACCCTACTTCACCGAATATACCCCAGCACCCCGCTCATCCACCACCGCCACCACAATCAGTCCCGTCCTACCTTGCGAGTTCATCCCTTGGGAATGCCGTGACTATGCCTGGGTCAGTGAATCATACGTATAATAACGTCCCCCAGATGCCCCAATACACTACCGAGCTCGACGCCCATTATTGGAAAAACATGTTCATTGAACTTGGTTTTGGGGAGAACGGGGAGGGACAGACTATGATGCCTCAACTGCAGCAGGATAGAGGAGGCGTGGCCACGCACTACGCTGCTAATCATCACTACATGCAGCAGCATCCTCAACATCCTCACCACATGCACCAACACGTCTCTTACATGCAGCAACATCAGCACATGCATCAGCCTGCGCAATCCAACTACGGGCATTAGTCCTGCCAATCTATACCTCATTTCATATATCATGTAAAAAATTGCTTGTAACGACAAATCTTTCGCGTGTATTATATATCATCTCCGCATATCACTTTCGCCAGTTATCTTACAGTTACTATGCTTAGAAATATAATGTTGCTCTGTTCTGCGCCACCGTACAATATTGTTTTCAAGCGTCTTCTCCAATACTAAATATATAGATTTTATGTCCTATAGCCGCTGCAATACGGGGGATGCCACGTAGGGCCAAGTAATCAAAATCCTGGACAAGATGAGGTTTTCCGAGGACGCAAAATTCAGTGGGTTGTGTTTGAAGATAGTTGAGATTATGAACATGAATGACGGCGCCATGAGTGGGGGTTTGCGTAGAGATGGCAAAATACTCTGGGAATGTTGGGCACCATCTGATGAAGAAGTGTCAGGTCGCCGTCATAGAACAAGGAGTGATGTTGAGTCTCACCTGAATCTGTGTCCGCTCTCTGAAAAGCTTACGCTGGATGCGAGTGGTTTGCCTCCGCGAAGATTCCCGATATCCCAGATCGAAAAATTGGTACCGTAAACCGCCCCAATGCTAGAAAATAGGGATGAAGCAGGCGCCACAGCAGTGTTCGGCAGGGAGCTCACATGTCACTTGTGTCTCGACGCCAGGCGACTGAGCCTGACCATTGTATAGCTGCGTCTGTCATGTGATCAGACATAACAGATGGGTCTACAAGTTCCAGTAGACTTGAATGCCTCCAGCTGTCTTGATCAATTTCCTGTGGATCGGAGCGCCAGTCTGTCAGGAAGATGGATCCACGACAGTCGGAAACAAGGAATTCTTTGCTAGTGGAGGGGTGAGAGCTTATGGTTGTGAGAGGATGTGGGAATGGGATGGCATAGGCGGTGGGTTGTTGCCGATCGACATCGTCGAAGCTTGGAGATGGTTTAGGAGTTTGAGCCGGAGGTTGTAAGTCCCACACCATAAGCATTTTATCGTCTGAAAAGCTTGAGTTGAACGGGTGTGGTGAAGGAGCAGAGCACCATACCTGATACAGTTGCAACATAACGAGAGCTGTCTTCGCCACGCCCACCACAGAATGATATGTCGTTGACCTTGCCATGGTGGCC
This sequence comes from Tephrocybe rancida, assembly GCA_018858115.1. Taxonomy (NCBI): domain Eukaryota; kingdom Fungi; phylum Basidiomycota; class Agaricomycetes; order Agaricales; family Lyophyllaceae; genus Tephrocybe; species Tephrocybe rancida. The sequence continues at coordinate 26,020 of JABCKT010006444.1, read as the reverse complement.
TGTCAGACCTCCACCAAACAAAAAGTTGTACTCTTTCTCTTTGGACGATTTAGTGAGGAGGTGGAGGCCAAATTCTGCGTCTGCTACTGCAAGCCTTTGTATCGAATGAGTGAAGTGGGTTCAATGGGTGCGAAAGGCGACCCACTCAATATGCCAGCTGTCGCTCACGGTGGGAGACACGGTTCGTGGTGACCATGCAATAGCAGTTATACGGGCACCAATATGGAAAGACGCGACAATTTGGCAATCAGAGTTGGACTGAAATGATGATTTATTTTCATTAGAGTGATTTTTCCATGATAGAATAAGCAACGCGTACGACTACGAGGACATCGAGAGATTGTTCCCCGGCGACAGCGAGGAGATCTGTAGCGTCGTCGTGGTAGCAAGAACGGACGGCGACAACACGAGATGGGTGGTGGTGTTGAAGATCCATTGTAACTTGCAGTCACATGATGGCTATAAGTTTACTTTATGACCATCAGAAAAGGTCCGAATCCACTGCTCCTCGTTGCCCTCACCGTTACTTCATTTGCTGTCTTCTACTCCGTCGTTAAAACTAGAGAAAAAACAAATCCTGCATCTAACCAGCCACGTCAAGCAGATCATCCTCTCGTTCCTCCACGTCACAAGGAATAATGGCACCCACATTCGACAGCAGCAAAGTCACCGTCATCTATGTGCTGGGTGGGCCAGGAGCTGGTATGCTGATCGCAGACATCCAAAACACTCAATCTAACGTTTCGACAAGGCAAGGGCACCCAATGTGCTAAACTCGTCGCAGAGTACGGCTTCTGTCATCTGTCTGGTCTGTTCTCGAACGCGCTCCGATCACCGTCGTCACATTAACAGACTATTCCATCGTAGCTGGAGACCTTCTTCGTGCAGAGCAGCATCGTGAAGGTTCCGAGTTTGGAAATCTCATTCAGACGTGTATACGAGAAGGCACTATCGTGCCGATGGAGGTCACAATCAAACTTTTGGATAATGCCATGCAAGCTGCTATGGCAGAAGATAGGCCAGGAGAAGGATGGAAAGATGGCCGTGGCCGTTTCTTGATCGATGGCTTTCCTCGTAAGATGGACCAGGCTCTCAAGTTTGATGAAACGGTATGTTTTCCAACGTTGCTTATATGCCATTAACCTTACTGATACGCTCCCAAGGTCTGCCCATCGACTGTGGTGTTGTTCTTCTCGACGTCGGAAGAGGTCATGGAGAAGCGTCTCCTCGTTCGGGCCAAGACGAGTGGACGGGAGGATGATAATTTAGAAAGCATTAAGAAACGCTTTAGTATGTACTATATATCTCTCGGTATACATAGATTAACGGTACGCATAGGAACATACAAAATAGACACTATGCCTGTTATCAACTACTACTTGAGCCAAGGAAAGGTCGCAGAGGTTGGTGCTTGCCCTTTATCTGGACCCCCTCTGCTGAAAACAAAGCTTGACTATAGGTTGAGAGTACTGCCTCTGTCGAGGACGTATATGGACTTGCAAGCCAAGTTGTTCGTAATGCATTTACAGGCAAGTATTCAACCAAAGTTGCCAATTAAATCCGCCGTGTCATTGGATGAAATGAACTGCTATCTCCCATACTACTCACTATGTGCCCGTCACCTGCGTCAACACCAGCACCTCTTCAACTTGATCATGCATACACTGCAAACCCTGCACCATTTTGCGGTGTCGCTGCAGAACACACAGCACGGCCGCCTTTCTCAATACGTGATATGGCGCCATCTGAGCACAGAAGATGGGCGTTCTCGTCCAGGTCGTCCTGAAATGATTTGAATGAGATCTCGTAAATAGGACTTATAATTGACATTACCGGAATCCACTCCCATCCTCCACATCGGATATACTCCACCACGATAGGCCCATCGCCGTCCGTGGTGAGGCCTCCGTCATTATCGTGTCGCAGTTTGATGTGGGCTCCATTATCGTACGCAGCGCCAAAGGTGGTCCATAGCTTGGGTACGAAGGATGTTCTAGCATCCAAGGTGTCCTGAGAGATTGCAGGATCCCTCAAGGGTCGCACCATTACGACCTCACAGGTAGCTTCTACAGGTGGTATGGTCCTCGCGATTGGGGTGATTCTGAAGTCTGGCTCGAGGCGATCGACGTTGACGGTGGATAGAAAATACGCAAAGGGGCCATCGACATCTACGATGGGGTCGACTTGGTCTGATTCGGGGTGGTCGACGAAGGATTTGGTTGCAGGATCATATATCTGAACCCGCCCGGCGCCAGGAGCCGGAAGCAGCTTGACGTAGCTGTTACACCAGTTTGTGCTATTATTCTGTGCGGCAACTTTGAATCTGCGATGAATTTTGGGTTATTATGTGTATCATACCACGCCAGCAGAAAGGCAAGTTTACCTTTCTACTCCAGGCATTTCGTCACGCAAGGCCTCGGAGTCGTGGAGTATAGCAGCATGTAGTGCGGTTGAGACGACGACAGATGATATCGCAACCTGAGGACGTTTCTTCTCGTTTGGAGGGGAGGAAAGGGTCGCGATGGCGAGAGTCAAAGGTATGGTGGGCGAAGAATTGATATAAGATTGTAAAGACTGGAGCTTGTAGGCTATGGTGTCTTGACCGGCGGCTGGGGGAAAGACGGAGGCGTAGAGTGCATTAGCTGTTCCACATGGAACGAGCGCGAACTGAAGCTTTGGGATAGGTGCAGTGGCATTTGCAGACAAGAAATTTATAATCTCATGAAGAGTACCATCGCCCGAGCCCAGGATGACAGTGATTTCACCTTGATTGGACTGTATGAAGTTCAGGAGGAGTTCCCCAGCGTGGCCAGCGCGCTCGGTCGTAACAAGGGTATCAATCTTCTTTCCATTCTGCTCCAGGAGGGGTATGACTTGGGTATTGAAAAACTCCTTTGCAGAGCGGTCGCCGCAGATGGGGTTGTATATTGCGATGAGAGCCATGATAGAGGCTAAAATAAGATAGCCTCGCTTATTTGCTTGCTTGCTATCTCTTGCTATCAGCTCTGCCGTGATCTTCAATGTCCAAAATACCGGTCTTCAAGCCCTTCACTCTTGCCCTTATACAGCTTGGGGGCATCGTTGCTGACAAGACAACCAACCTACAGCATGCGCGCGACATGATTCTCAAGGCTGCAGCTGGCCGCGCCAAGAAACCAGAACTAATTGTCCTACCAGTGAGCATAACCCAGTGGTTGCCGTCTTTCGGGCTTGCCTGATCGTCGTAACAGGAATGCTTCAACTCACCGTACGGCCATGTACATTTCCCTGTCTATGCAGAAGAGATCGGGTTTACTCCTGAAAAGCCCTATGACATCGCCAAAAGCCCTAGCACCAGTGTCAAAATGCTCTCCGCCGCTGCAAAGGAAACTGGGACATGGCTCATTGGAGGTGATTCGAAAGTAGTGCTATATAAGTTCTGTGGAAGTTGCTCAGATCTGCCATTCAGGCTCGATTCCCGAGCGCGACGCGACCACCAACAACGTTTACAACACTTGCACGGTGTACAACCCCAATGGTACGTCTCTTGCACCCACAGCTTTCGGACATTCTCCTCAGTCGAGGCCTACAGGCGACCTCGTTGCGACCCATCGCAAAGTGCATCTGTTTGATATTGACATACCAGGAAAGATTAAATTCAAGGTACCTTTCCTTTCAAGTTGGGAGGTCTCGATTTGCTTGACAACTCGCACTACACCGACAGGAGAGTGAAACGCTGACCGCCGGTGCAGCAAGCAATTTCTTTGACACCGGTAAGAATTATCTCGTCTTGCATGGTAAACGACTCGACGAGGCGTGCAGAATTTGCGCGGATCGGCCTCGGGATATGCTACGATGTCCGATTTCCGGAGCTTAGTATGATCTCTGCTCGTAAAGGTAAGCCGCATGCACATATTGCGTGAAGCTTTCCTTGATGTAGTCCTCGAGGCTGCCATGTTCTCGTGTACCCGGGTGCGTTCAACTTGACGACTGGCTCGCTTCATTGGGAATTGCTGCAAAGGGCACGGTGTGTATTGGCTTCCTTACACAGGCAAATTCTTCTAATGCTGTGGTACAGGGCTGTCGACAACCAGGTGTTTGTTTCAATGTGTAGTCCTGCTCGGGATCTGACTGCCGGATATCATGCTGTGCGTGTCATTGCTGAGCTGTTTGACTCGTGTACTCATAGTGCTGTGTAGTGGGGCCATTCAATGGTCGTGGACCCAATGTAAATGGACCAATAAGTTTTCGAACTCCTCTGACGTATTTATATTAGGGCAAAGGTGATTGCAGAGGCAGCAGAAGGCGAAGAAATAGTATATGCAGACATTGGTAAGTGCAGAGTATGAAATTAGGCAAGTTTTAACATTGTGCAGATCCGAAAACCTTTACGGAGGCTCGTGCAGGTATTCCGGTGACTATGCAGCGAAGGTTCGATGTGTACAGGGATGTGAGCAAAGATGTTTGAGGAGGGACATGGCCGAGCTTCCATATACGGACAAGCACTTCCCGATTTGTAAGTTGGCGTAGAACAGTGTGGATGTTTGTAGAACAATCAGAAATGTAAAAGCGATCAACTCGATCTCTCGTTTGTATTTGCACAGCACCATCTCCCTCTCCTCTTCCTCATCATGGTTAAAGAAACGTATGTTCACTTACTTGTACCAATACAGAGTATAGCTCAACCCCCCTCAGCAAATTTTACGATCTCCTAGAAGTCCCACCCAATGCATCCGAGGTCGATCTCAAAAAGGCATACCGTAAAAAGTGCGATTTTTAACTATGGCCTATCGCACGTATCTCTAACTACAAGCACCTTACAGGGCACTGAGACTACACCCCGACAAGGGTGGTGACCCCGAGTTGTTCAAGGAGGTCACACACGCGTACGCCTACAACATATTACGTGTCCCGTACACGTCGCTAAAAGCAGTGCAGCTACGAAATTTTGTCCGACCCCGATAAACGTGACGTTTACGATGCCCGTGGTGAGGCTGGACTTTCCGAGCAGGGTGGCATGGGCGGCATGGATCCACAGGTATGAAGATATCACCCAACATGACGCTACGCAAAAATAACTTGGGGGTGTTTTGCAGGATCTATTCAGCCAACTGTTTGGTGGGGGTGGCGGCTTCTTCGGTGGTGGAGGTGGCTCGCGGCAGCAGGGTCCCCGGAAGACCAAGGATCTCGTCCATCGTGTTCATGTTTCCCTCGAAGACCTGTACAAGGGCAAGATGACTAAACTTGCGCTCACACGAAACGTTATTTGCATCAAGTGCAAGGGCAAGGGCGGAAAGGAGGGCGCAGTACGGACCTGCACATCTTGCAGAGGCCAGGGTATCAAGGTCACATTGCGACAAATGGGCCCGATGATACAACAGATACAATCTGCTTGCGACGACTGCTTCGGTACTGGCGAAGTTATCAACGCCAAGGACAGATGTCAGCACTGCAAGGGGAAGAAGGTCATTCCAGAGAAAAAATTCCTCGAGGTGCACATCGACAAAGGCATGAAGGGTGGTCAAACAGTTCAGTTCCGTGGCGAGAGCGACCAGTCTCCAACCTCTGAACCTGGAGATGTAGTCATCGTGATCGAGGAGAAGCCTCATGACCGCTTCAAGCGCCAGGAGAACGATCTCATCACAGAGATTGAGCTTGACCTGTTGACCGCTTTGGCTGGAGGGAAATTTGTGATCAAGCACTTGGACGATCGCGCGTTGATAGTAAATCTCGAACCTGGCGAAGTCATTAAGAATGGTGAGTAGCTGAAGATTACTCTTGCCACCTTGATCTAATCCGAAAAAAATTATAGGTGACCTTAAAGTCATTCACGGGCAAGGCATGCCATCACAACGGCATCACGAGCCTGGCGACTTATACGTCAAGCTCGCCGTGAAGTTCCCTGAATCCATAGACGTCGGAGTTATTCCCCTCCTAGAGCAGGCGCTGCCACCTCGCAACCCGATCCAGACATTTGAGAAGAACATCGTTTTGGAAGAGGTTAACCTGAACGATACCGATACCCGATCGCGAGGAGGAGTGACGGACGACCGGATGGATGAGGATACGGAGGAGCCGCGCGTCCAGTGTGCTAACCAGTAATTGCATGCATCTTACTTAGATCTCCTGTCATTGTACACTTCACGCATCGCATCGTCATTTATATTTACATACAGTTCGGTTCACATTTTCGCTAATCCCAACTCGTCTGGGTGAGTAAGGGTCAGTAAAACATCAAATTGACGGAGAAATGGTGTGACCCACTGTTGGATCGAGCTTGAATTGCTCGTACAGCTCGCGATTAAAAAAGCTGACCTCTGTCTCGTTTTCTGGGATGGTGATGAGGATAAACTTTAATGGAAGACGAAGACTAACCCACCAAAGCCACAGTCAGCGAGGGTTTTGTTGTCGTCGTCTAGTATCCACTCGTCGTGGTCGAGATTTATGATTAGATTGGTGGTCTGCAAAGAGATCAGGTTGAAAAGGATTTTAAAAAATGAGCAAGGTCCGACGTGCCTTGGCGCCGTGTGCCTTTGTGTACAGTTTGATAGTGTCTGAGAGTTATGAGGAATGCCCAAGCTAGTCAGTCAGAACAGAGGTGAACCTAAGGTAACAGTGCGATATGGTTTCCATCCTGGCTGTGTACGGACAGCGTTTCGAGCGATATTCTTGAGTGCATCGACTGTGATGGTCTCTAGATCGAGGTTGTGAAGAACTAGGGAACGTTCAGTGCGATATTGGAAGGACTTGATGATCCGGACGGTCAGGGTTGCTGAGGATTTGGGGCGACTGTTATTCGTAAGAAGGTCCGACATGGAGTTCAAAGTTTAAAGGAGTCAAAACCATTTATCCGATAATAAACCGTAGCTATAAAAACCATCAGTTATGTTGTTACCCCACACTCATTCGTCCATGACTGACCGTTCTTTCCTCGATGCAAACATTCCCGACCTCGTCGCTAGGCTCAAAGTCGATGAGAAAATTTCTATGCTAGGGGCTCCCAATTGGTGGAATACAACCTCCATCGAACGCCTTAATATTCCAGCTATTCGCATGAGCGACGGGCCCAATGTCTACTCCTTGTTTCCTTTTTACTGTTACAATGACCACTAACATGCGTTTTAGGGCGTACGTGGATCCTCTCACTTTGTATCTACTCCTGCACAATGTTTGCCTGTAAGTTCTATTCATCGACCCCTGTACCGCAAAATTCACGCATGCATCAGTGTGCGACCGCACTCGCCTCAACCTTTGACCCCGAACTCGTCCAGGAAGCTGGTGCCTTCTTGGGCCAAGAAACGAAAATTAAATCCTCTGTTGTCCTTCTTGCCCCTACTTGCAACATTGCACGATCGCCACTGGGCGGACGTGCCTTCGAGTCATTCTCAGAGGACCCTCATCTATCTGGCAAGTCCATTTGTCTGTCAAGCCTGTCGTTATGTATATTGACCAGCACCCACAGGCATTCTCGCTGCTGCATACGTCAACGGCCTCCAGTCCGAAGGCGTCTCCGCAAGTATGTTTCCACCCCAAAATAGCCCTGTTACCTTGATTGATCACACCTGGCTCCCCAGCCATCAAACACTTGGTTGCAAATGACCAGGAACACGAGAGGACTGCTGCAGAGTCTGTTATTTCCCCGCGGGCATTACGCGAGATTTATCTCTATCCGTATGTTACCCTGTCTTCCGCTTGCCGATCTACCTCACCCAAGTTCCGTATCACAGGTTCATGATTGCTCAAAGGGATGCTAAACCTGGAGCATATATGACTTCGTTCGTCCCAAGTTTGATGTTCTTTGTCCCTAGACCCGAACAGATATTTCAGTTACGGACGCATAGAAGGCGTTCACTGTTCTGAGAACAAGAAACTCCTCACAGGTATCCTCCGTGGCGAATGGGGTTTCGAAGGCATCGTCATTAGCGATTGGTAGATCCAATTCCTTCACGCATTTCTTCCGCCAAAGATCTTATGCCTTTACACAGGCATGGAACCTACGGCGCGGATCAATCCATAAATGCGGGGTTGGATCTCGAAATGCCAGGCCCACCACGATGGAGAACACAAAATATTCTATTGCATTGTCTCTCGTCGCAGAAGCTTCTCACCAGAACTCTCGATGAGAGGGTTACGACCCTCTTGACATACGTGCAAAAGCAGGCACGAAGGAACCCGCAGGTTGTTTATGGCGATGGCATTGAACGGACACGGGACACTCCCGAGGGCCGCCAATTTTGCAGAAAATTGGCTGCTGATGGGATCGTCCTCCTCAAAAACAGCAATAACCTCCTGCCCCTGGACACGTGTCATGTCAAGCGCCTCGCCATCATCGGCCCGAACGCCAAGGAACGCATCATTTCTGGCGGTGGATCCGCCGCATTGAAAGCTATTTATGTTGTCACGCCGTTTGACGGGGTCACCACTGGCGCACCTGAAGGTTTGTCGGTGGAGTACGAAGTTGGATGTTACGGTAAGGGTCGTCGCTTTGTCAGTGTCAGATGACCATCTCAATATATATTTTTCTACCCCAGCCCACAAATATCTCCCCACTTTGGAGGACAGCCTGGTGACAGCAGCAGGCGAACCTGGGTGGTCATGCACTTTCTATAGCCACAACGAAGATGGAACTTTGTCGAAACCGGTCGCGAGTTTTGTCCTTCGTGATACTCGAGTCAAACTGAATGACTTCTTGCCCGCGGGACTTACGTCGGAGTGGACGATCAAGTTGGAGGGCCAGCTTACGGTCCATCAAAGTGTTCTATACGAGCTTGGATTGACTGTCGCAGGTCTGTTTGTTCCTATTGGATTTTGTAACACCTCCTGATACGATTATTCTAGGACGTGCCAAGCTCTGGATAGATGGGAGGCTTACCATCGACAATTGGACCAAGCAAACACCTGGTGACTTTTTCTACGGGTAAGTCCCATTTTATTACCACATTCTTTCACAATGCTCAAGAGCCATAGCCAAGGAACGGTCGAGGAAAAGGCAACTATAGATGTTATTGCTGGTGTTCCCATGGATGTTGTGGTCGAATATACTAACACCTCCCCGCCTGACGGTGCCGATGAAAATGGCGAAGGGCGGTTGTCGCAACCTGCTCTTATGCGTGGTGTGGTGCGTTCAAACTGCTTTGAGAATGCAAGGCAAATGTTGGTTAACTTTCCATCCAGCGCCTCGGCGGTTGCGAGAAAATCGATCCTGAGGAGGCGATACAAGCCGCAGTCTCACTCGCGGCCAGATCTGATGCTGTTCTATACGTTGGCGGCCTTTCTCCGGAGTGGGAGAGCGAAGGTTTCGATCGACCGACCCTTCAGATGCCCGGACTCCAGGATGAACTCATCCAGAGGCTGGCGGAAGCTAACCCCAATACTGTCGTTGTCATCCAGGCTGTAAGTGTCAATTCTTTTGATTTTGTGATCATTCTAAATGTAGTATTCAGGGATCCGCCGTGTCAATGCCCTGGGTTGACTCTGTGGCTGGTGTATTGCAAGCGTGGTACCTCGGAAATGAGTCTGGCAATGCGATAGCGGATGTTCTATATGGCAATGTCAATCCCGGTGGCCGTCTTCCTCTTACATTGCCCGTATGCGCCGAAGATATCCCTGCACATCTCAATGATAGAAGCGAGCACGGAAAAATCCAGTTTGTGTTTTTGCTTGAGTGACAATAGCAAATGTCGCTCAATCTCCTTATCCCACAGTTACCGCGAAGATCTATTCGTTGGATACAAACACTATCAAGCTCGGAACGTCAAGCCCCTGTTCCCCTTCGGGTGCGTATATTCTTAGTCGATGTGCAATCTTCCTTTCTTATCGTTGCACTTAGGTTTGGCCTGTCCTACACAACATTCTCCTTTACGAGACTGTTGGTCAACGAGATCACTGCTAGTGGCGAGGAGTTTGCCATAGAAATCGACGTCACAGTCAAGAACGAGGGTTCGGTAGCTGGATCGGAAGTCGTCCAGGTCTATGTCACCCTCCCCGATATCGGGCTGACAACCCCCAGGCTCCAGCTCAAGGGCTTTGGAAAGGCAAAGGATGTCACGCCTGGAGAGAGCTCGACGGTGACCATTAAGCTCAATAAATACGCTGTGTCTTTCTGGGATACCGAAAGGAATGCTTGGCATGCTGCTGCTGGACAATATGCTATGCACATTGGACCAAGCTCTGTGGATCTTCCGTTGAAACTTACATACGACTTACAGAAATCCTTCAATTGGGTAGGATTATAGAGCAATGTAGGACTATACTGTATACCTAACCAGACGCCCATGTAGATGCCCGTAGTAATACCGAAACCCACTGAATCTAATAAATATGGATTTTTGATTTGATCAGTTTTATTGCTCCTCTGAACACTGATGCCAGTGGATTCTGCAGAGTCTCCCCGTACTGACTCCCAACCACTACCCACAGATTCTCGTCGTAAAAACCCGCGGACTCTCACAACCCTTTCAGAGCTTCTTTCATGCCTATCTGTGCTCCAGTCAGAAGAGGCAGCCCACGCCAGCTCTCTTACAGAACTCCTCAACGCCAGAGAGCCCATTTTGGCGTCTCTGAAACGCCTGAACTCTATTGTTCCTCAAGTCGACTCTCTTCTTGTTGATGCCTCAGTTCTTTCCGACAACGTCACGAAAACTGCCAAGACTGCTGACCGTGTCGGGGGGCGCGTGCGTTCGCTTGACGATGAGATGGGACGTGTGCGAGAAGCAGGCGATCGCGTTGGGCAAGTCATGGAGCTCAAGGTTAGTGGCCGGACGCGTTCAAGCTAAATAATTGCTGATTGCTCATGCAGGGGTCTCTGGCAGACCTACAATCCTCGATTGACAGCCAGGACTGGGAGGCTGCAACACGCCACTGTGCACGGGCGCTGGCGCTGCCGCTCGAGGTCATTTCTGGGCCCTTCGCTGAAGCAGCAGTCGTAAGTTCTCTCCCTGCAAGCGATATGTCACGCTTCTCCAACTTGTATTAGCCTACATCGGAGAGCCATTTGCCTCCGGCTGAGACATTACAGCAAGCCCGGGAAACGCTCCTCACCATTTTTCGTCGGAACTTCGAGCAGGCATCCCAGTCGCGTGATTCCACAGCAACAAGCCGCTTTTTCAAACTCTTCCCGGCTATTGGGTGGGAGGATGAAGGGCTCGAAGCCTACGCCTCTTTTGTTGTCGATCTGGTTCGTGTAAGAGCACCTGCTTCTGCCAAAAGTAGGTTGCTCAATTCGCTATTCGCATCTACCTATCTAATATGCTTTCAGCTTCTTCGCCGCTGTACTATATAACTGCGTTGACCGCTCTCTTCGAGAGTATTGCTATGATCGTCGACCAGCATCAACCGGTTGTTGAAAAGTATTACGGCCTTGGGAAAATGCGAAAGGTCGTGAAACGGCTCCTGTCCGAGTGTGATCGGGTAGTCAAGGGTATCATAGAAGGATGGGAAGAGGAACGAGCTATGAAGCGCAAGGTACGCTGTTTCTTTGTGGTACTTGTCGATTGGCTCTCATACCAGCATAAAGCTCGTAGATATCACAAATAATCCGCCAGCACCCACCAATCGACGCCCTCCCACTTTCTCCAACCTTGACGAGGCTGCTGTCGATGCCCGAGAAATCGACCGGGTGCTATCAGAGGTAGCAGGTATGATAGGGCGATGGAACTTATTCAGAAAGTTTCTGATAGAGTCGCTCAACGTAAGCATACACCTCGTGCCCATCTAAAGTTATGACAACTCACAGCAACTTTGTAGGATGATACTCCGCATGCTGTCACTTCCGACAATTCCGAGCCAGAACAACTGCAAGAAGAAACCCGTATACCCATAGCCCATGATACCACTTACATCGACACCACCGAATCATGGCAACTTTTCAGCTGGTTGATTCGAACGTATTACATCCCTCTCGAGGCGTGGTATATACGGACGAGCATTGACAAGGTTCCTTAATATTGCTCATTATCATTGGCCCTCATGTTCATTGTGTAATAGGCTCACCGTCTGTCCAGTGTCGACCTTTCACAGCTTCCCTCATCAACCACTACTCCCGACGACGTATTCTACATCTTGAAAATAGTTATTTCTCGGCTTCTGTCCACAGGGGATGTGAAGGCCGTTGAAACAACTTTTGAGCAACTTCGAGATGTTATGGAGCAAGACTACATAGGCGTTCTCAGGAAAAAACTTGACGACGTCTATCGTCATGCAGGAGCGTCGGTCCCTGTCTCTCGGGGAGAGAAACCCGATAGAGATAATCGTACTGCCTTCATCGTGAGTTCCGAGCACCGAGCACCGAAACCCCCTAATCGGAAAGTAGACTATTCTTAATGACCTCGACGTTTCTTCATCGCATCTTGAACATTTAATGCGGGACCTGAGCGGAAGTCAGACCATTGGGCAACACTTTACGGAGGAGAACCAGTCACTGGTCAAAAATTGTCTGACGACATATTCGAACTTGACCGCCAAACTCCGATCGGCCCTCAGAGTGCGTACATTCAATCCTCCAGTTTATTCCGGCGTACATAATGTTCTTTCTAGCTGGGAATAGAGCAAATGTTCAATCAACTCATGCGGCCAAAATTGAGAACGATCATTACGGATGTCTACAAGGACGTGACTTATGTGCTTGACGAGGATGCATATTCGATCGCGGAACACCAGGAGCTGGTGAAGAAACGCTTCATCAAAGCTTGGGATGGCTTTGTCGACGGCTTCAAGGCATTTGGGTTTCGTGTACTACCTGTGCACAGACACTGAGATTAGTTCTGCAGGAGACGTTCACCGAAAACAACTATAGGTTGTTTTTCGGGTTGGCCTTAGATGTTACCCTCCGTCCTTGGGAGAAATACATCACAACTCTCAAATTCACAGAGGTATGTACAGTGCGCATGGGAGACCAACCACTCACATCTATGTTTTAGCTCGGTGCCATTCGCCTCGACCGAGACTTGAGATCAATCATGACGTTCTTAGCTTCTCAAACGGCTTTCGGGGATGCAAGGGAGAAATTTGTCCGTTTGCAGCAAATATCGACGTTATTGAATCTAGACAGTGTACGTCTGTTGGAACTGCCCCACTTCAAAGTAAAGTGTGGAACTGATAACCGTACGGTACAGGAGGAAGGCGTCGATGAATTCTACAATAGTTCAGGCATCACTTGGAAACTGAGTTCGGGGGAGGCACGAGCAATTGCTGGGCTCAAACTCTGAGATCTAATGGGCTCCGTTGTCATGTTAAACCGATAGCATTCCAGTAGAATATACATTGCAATATCAGCCGCGTCGTAAAGCATCTAACCTGGCTTGCAATGCATCTTCATCAGACATACCCCCACCAGGCGCATCACCAGGACTGTGGTCGTCTCCAGGCCGAGAATGCTGCCCAGATTCACCGAGCGCCACAGGTTGTCTATTTGTGAGTGGTGAGGATACGGTGGCGATCCCAGTTGGTGTATCAGCGAGCTATTGGAAACGATTAGCAGCGAGATTGTGAAAGGACGGGACAGAGGGAGATACCTGTTGTGATAGGCTCACACCGATCTCATCCAGAACCTCCCTTAAGATCTTGTCTCCCTCCTCTTCCTCGTCTTCTTCCTCGTCCATCACGTCGTCGACTGCGTCAGACATCATCTCCTCTTTCATATCCATCATAGAGCTCTCCTTCTCAAAGTCGTTCATGATCTTCTGTATGCCAGGTAAATTCAGACCTCGGTTCATGGAGGCCATAGCCTGAAAGGGAGAAGGGGTTGGTCAAAGGAAGGAAGACAGTGTAGCCGCAGTCACGTACGCGAGTTGCTCCCCGCATCGCGTCTGCCATTTGCTGGTTGCTCCGTAGTGTTTGTATCCGCAGGCCGACAGCCTGTAGTTGTGTGCGCATTTGATAGAACTTCTGAACGTATCGTCGAGTTCTAACGAGATCCTTGGCCATGACTTTACATGCATTCTGCTCATGGTCAATGGTCGCCTTGAAGGGTTTCAGCAGACTTACCATCTGCCCAGCCTTTGCACTCTTCTTGATGTCCATTATGAGTTTCTTCTCGCTTTGTTCGAGCTTGCTGCGCTCGCGGTCGAGCTCACGCTGCGCTTTGGCGAGCGAGCGTTGATGTTGGCGCAGACGTTCTGCGGGAGTGACCGTACGGCCGAAGAGGGTTTCCTGGATAGAAATGAATAAGAAATCTAGGGTGAATGAGCAGGGACTCATACGATAATGTTCATGATGATGGATACAAGGAGAGGTAGAGACCACTGCGGATTGTGATGGACGTTTGTTGACGACCATGACATCTCTGCTCGACATTGGCTCACAGTGTTCTCATTCTGCTTGCAACGAGCTCGACTTCTTGCCCATCATCTGTCAGTGCACAAAGCCTTTCTGTAGGCATCACATCAATCCTGAGAGCCACCAATGTCCCGCCCTTACTGCCCGGGCCCCTGCGAGAATTGCCCAACCTTTCGATAAATTGCATCCATGCGATGTACCCAATTGCTCTCAGCCTAGTCTCAATGCTTTCAGCTCGGGTCAAGATGTAACTCCAACGTGTCTGGCGTGCAAGCAATCCTTCTGTGCCGTGTAAATCAACTCTTTAATTCATCTATCCATTCTGTCCAACTTTCTTCTACAGTCATCGTCATCCTGCATCTCACACATGCCCTGCCCAGACCGAGAGACCACCTCCGGAGAAGACCACTGCCGCTCGTGCGTTGTTGGCCAAGAACTTTCCAGTCTCGACAACGAAGAAGCCAACCTCTCGGCGCGTTCCAAAAGCACCCACCGATCCCGCCAAGTTGGCTCAGTTCCGTAAGATTGAACTGATGAAAATGCGCCATCAAGCTACTCCAGGAGACCCCAGAGACGGGCCTCAGTCAGTGTCTCTTGACCAGCGCCTGTATACTAGGATCCTGGTCGATGGTCAGGATGTCGTACTCTGGTTTCGTAAGGTGGCTACCCCCGATTTACCTATCATACGCTATATTTCTCTGACGACCCTTTAGGCAATGATCGCTGGCAAGGTCCTCGATTGCCTTGCGATACACCTCAAGATGAAATCTTCAGACCAATCAGCACGTCTCATTCTTTTGCACAAACCGATTTCAGCTGACATCAGCTGTAGCCCCTTCAATTGAGTAAGGTTTTGGGAGACGACAGCAGCGAGGTACTCCTAAACGACAGACCAATTGGAAATCAAGCAGATGACGGGGACACACTCGTTGTGTCTTTTATCCATTCTAGTAATTAATATTCGTTCAACGAACACAAATCAACCTTTGAATACAGCAATGCAAGTAAGGTGGGAATCTAGCAAGGCGAGGTATATTGTAAGTGAAAGACTGTTATAATCCGAAGAGAGAAAGAAAGCGACTATGAAACCAGTGCAGCGAGGCGTCGGAGGTGGGAAACATTCAAATAGGCGGGGACATAAGTCTCGAGACCAGAAACTTCACGGGGAAGTGGAAGTTCATATGAACCTACTTCCTCCGTTTCTGGTGCAAGAAGCAGATGGTCATTACGATCGTTCGCCTGGACACGGGATGCAACAACGCGCAGGATTTCAGGTGATATAGGGTTCTAGAGTCACATATTAGAATAACAATGTCAGAAAAACAGTAATCACGATTTACCTCGTAGTCGGCAACGTAATAGTTTGTACACATGCGTTGAATCTGCATGGGGCTCAGCATCCAGCAGACATCATAAATTATCTCAATGTCGGCGGCAGTGGCCTTTAAGTCAAGTCTTTAGCTCTAAAACAAAATTATTGAGAGAACTCAGGCGCACCTTCTTCAGTTGCAGCAGTTTGGTAGCCTGCATCAAATGCTCAAGCTGAAGTGTACCTTCCGGCATGTCGTGTGATTTGCACCACTCCTCGATGCGAGTGATATTGTACTGGATTTGCATCGCTAACGAGGGTTGAGCCCCAAATCTAATTTGGCAGTTTCAATGATACCACTAACCTCGTTTCCAAGAAGAAAAGTTTCGGCGCATGAGAAGGTCATTGAAACTGGTGACCCCTATGAGCTTGAGGAGCTCAGTCATGACCTGGTGCACGACCGACTCCTCCATGTAGTAGCTCTTCAAGCTCTTCCAGATGTTGTTGAGGAGGTTCAATATGTCGTCCATGCTGAAGGCTGGTTGACTGTTCGTATTGAGGATGCGGTTGAACAAGCGTCCTCCCCCATCGCTCGCAGTGAACCCTGGCAATGACTGGCTTTCGATCAAGGCCGGAATAACCATCTTGTGCAACTTTTTCTTCGTCTCCAACATCCAAGTATGGTAGATGTTATACTCCAAGCTATCCAGGTCATGCTTGACCACAGACACCAATCGCTCGTAATCATTCCAGTCGAACGGTCGGACGGCGTTTTCTTCTCCGGGGCCTATACCTTGGAGCATGTCGCTTTCGGCCACACATATGAACGATAACATTTCGTGTACGTTGGACAACCAAAAGATCCCGGGAACGATCGCATCTTCGCCGTTGAATGACTAACAAAATGTGGAGTTTAGAATCTGGTTAAATTGTGTGGTGATCGATGCATACCATGACGTGGCCTTGAATAGTTTGCATAACATTCGCGAGGAAACGCTCACTTTCTTGAATGAGGCCATACTTCCACATTTCATTTGTGACCAGGCTGATAAGATTGGCGGGGAATAAGATCTCTTTGACCGCCGAGGGGTTTGTCAGACTAGGAGCTGGTATCTTGAGACCCCTGATCAAACCATCCAAAACATCATCATCCAAGCGCTTAACGTCTTGCATAAGCAGTATCTTCTCTTCGGCGGGGTCATCGAGATCCCTGATATCCGGGAGGCCACCTCGGAACCGGAAACTATCTTCGCCATTGTAGGCGACAGAAACCGCGCGGGGGTTTAAGGCTTGGCTCTTCTTGACGTCAATCATGATCTCATCTGTTGAGGTTCGGTAGTCTGAAGGGCCGAGGTTAAACACGCCAGCAGAGCTATGCCTTCGTTGGTGGCGGCTGCTAGGAACGGGACCAGTGGTGCCATTTGCATTGCCGTTTACGTTAGCAGATGATCCGTTGGGTTCTCCCAGGCGTAATGTAGGTGCGAAAGTAGGTGAAAGGGGAGGCTCTGGGCGAGCGCCACGCGTGAGGGCATTGAGAGCATTGGAGCGATTAAGTTGTTCGCGCAGGCTGCTGACTTCGTTCTTGAGGGTCATGATGACAGAGTTATCCTCTTGATTGCGAACAGGAGCCGTTTCGATAGCACGTTGCTGCATTTCAAGTTGGGCAGCCTGGCGAATCACGTCTTCGGTTAACTTCTGAATAAGTTCTTCCTTCTCACCCGCCTTGGCAATAGCCTCCTCCAGCCGTTTCTCGACGTCAGCCTTTGCCAACAAAAGCTCGTCTCGGCGAGTGAGCTCGGCCTCAGCCGCAACGAGAGACGCTTGGAAGGTTTTCGAGCGAGTGTCCGACTCTTCATGACGGTTGACCCATTGTTGTAGCTGTTGTTCGAGTTCCGAGAGTTGTGCCT
Source organism: Tephrocybe rancida (assembly GCA_018858115.1). Lineage (NCBI taxonomy): Eukaryota > Fungi > Basidiomycota > Agaricomycetes > Agaricales > Lyophyllaceae > Tephrocybe > Tephrocybe rancida. The sequence continues at coordinate 8,551 of JABCKT010006444.1, read as the reverse complement.
GCAGATGTTTCTTTTCTGCTGTTCGTAGCTGAAGAGTTTGGGTCAACTCAACAACCTTGTTTTCGAGTTTGTAGGATATCTCCTTGAACTTAGAGACCGAGCGTGCCTCGGCTTTCAGAGCTTTCAACTCCTTTCGAGCGAGGCGACGACGAAGGCAAGATTGTAGATAAATAACGTGCTTGACGTCAGAACGGAAAGCACGTCGCGCAAATCTGAAGAACATTGTCAACATCTCATCTCGCCAAAGATTAAATACATACACGCCACGGATAAGACTCTGCAGGCGACATGCAGCCTGACTGTTCTTTTCCCGAATATAGAACTGTCTCGCCTGTGCCCCACGAATACCTAGATGCATCACATCAATCGTTATCCTACACGGAAAGTTAGGCATTACTCACGGCTTTGAATTAGAGTGATTGCTCGTCGCGTGTCCACAAAGTGTTTTCTCTGAATGAATCTCCGAATACCGGTTTGAAGTCTGATAGCAGATGCTTCCCGTCGTATAGATTGCACCAGCCTTTTCGCCATGATGCCTCGCCACCAGGTTTGTATCTTGATAGTAGCCTGTCGAAGGTTTTGGTACTTCTTCACCGCCATTCTTCTTCGCATGTTTTTCTGAACTACAGTGACCATCGAGTTCAGCCGATCAGAGCGAAGGGATTCCAGAGCAGCAAGCATGCCAGCTCGAAAGAAAATTTTTGTGAGGCCATTCTGATACATGTCAGGATCGGCGATCGTCTTCTCCAAAATGGTAGAGCAGAGACGTTTCAAGTCCATTGCCTGTATCATAGGCTGCCATTCTGAAGACGGAATAAGCATGTAGTAGCTGAAACAATTTCAGCTTATATCAAAGCAATATATATTATTTACGACGGACCGTTCTGCAAATTCCTCGTAAATCCAACGAGTCGGGTATCCGGCGCAGCTGATTCGTATGGTCTCAAGAACACCGCACGCTCGCAGCTGACCTAGAACTTGCTGAGGTTGAAATTCCCAAGGTTTTTTCAGCTCGTTCGGTTTGATACACCTGATGTAGTGGACATTGGTAACGCCAAGGGTGTCCATGAGAGTTATTAATGAAGCCTTGAAGATTGAGCCTTGCGTAGGCTTCTTGTTTGCAGCACCAGGCCGCTTAAGTCCCGTTCCAGTATTGGAGCTTTGCGCAACGAAAGACTGTCTTCCAGGATCCGGAATGACAGAGGAACGACGTGAGCCTGTACTACCGGAGTCTGAGAAGGCCGGAGAAGCTGGGTGTGGACTATCGGGAGACTTTGAAGACTCTCTTGTGGAATTTAGGGCTGCATCCAGGACTTCCTTGAGGAAAGGGTTTTTTGTGGCTGCGAGGAGAGACATGTGTTCGTCGGGCACAGTATCCCTGTTTTTTTCCAGGAAACCTTCTACTTCGTATGTGACGTCCAGAGCGTAATGCGCGATCGTAAAAGCAGAATTGCCAAATCGAGGTTTCTTGTATATCGTCTTGAATTCGGGCTTCACAAGCAACTGATTGTTGAGTTTCTGTAGGAAAGATGTATCGCTGCCTGCAGGCAGTCGAGATTCTTCGTCTAACAACGCCAGAACGCCCAACTTCCCCTCGATGACGTCGATACAAGGTTGATTGTCTGAGAAATCGATGAAAGTCCAGTTGATTTCCTCCTTGACGTATTCTTCTTGTTCGAGTTTGAACACATGCGAGTTGAACTGGCAAGCACATTGAAAAAGGATTTTCGGTATAACAGGAAAAGAATTGAGCAGTACCTCTTGCTGAAGCTTTTCGTTGGCGTAATTGATGCTGAATTGTTCAAATGAATTCTGATGTGGTGGGTTACAAACAATACAGAAAAGCGTCGAACCCTGCTCACCTTTTGAAAGTGTTCGAACCCGTAGATATCCAGGACCCCAATAAACATCTCTGCTCGATCAGCGGCGTCTCCGTTCTCCCCAGCCAAACTCTCGTTCACGATCGCTACTAACCACTCAAATAAGCAGGCATACACGAATTTGGCCACGCTGTCGCGAACAACTGTTGCCTGTGCGACGTTCAAAGAAGTAACAATCTTCTCCGACCTAGTGATGATCTGTTTCTTAATTGTCCATTTCTTGAAGTCCGCGAGATTGACGCCAAGAAACCTTGTGGCCAGCAACAGAGCTGTATCGCCTTCGTCTAGGGATGCTTCGTTCCGAAGTGCGGTAATTTTGACGTTCCCGAGGTGTAAAAGTGCGGCTAGAAGACGAAACACCGCCCACTGTTTCTCGACACTGATACCGACGGTCGAAAGTGCCTGTTGAGTAGCCCTAAATTCCTCTCCATCGTCGACTCCGATTATTGGAGTTGATGAGGGACCGCCCTGCTTCAAAAAATGAAATTTGTTGATGTCCCCATCGAGCCCCAAGTCCTTGCGCTCCTTGGAGGGAGCGCCTGCACAGAGTTGGTAGAATATGTGATAATTGCGCTCCGTCAGGGGTTGAAAAACGATACGAGAGCGCTCCAGCAGATATGTTCGAATGCGAGCGCCGACGATTTCTTGTTTTCCATCGAAAAGAATCTTGGTGGCAAGTCAGCCATCAAATCCAAGATGACAATAGCGCACAGACCTGGATATATTTTCCGAAGCGAGAAGAATTATCATTCCTCGTTGTTTTTGCATTGCCAAATGCTTCTAAAATGGGGTTTGTAGCAAGTATCTGGCGCTCGATCTCGCTAGAGTCGTCCAATGAAAATTTCGTTTTTGATTTGGAGGTGACATCTGGGGGGTTGACGGAAGCAAGATAACGCATGATGAATTTGGCCTGTTCTTTAAGCATCAGGATATGTTGGAAGTAAGACTACAGCGGACTCGCCGACTCGGTTTTTCCAGCACCGCTGAGGGAGAGTTGAGACGGGGCTTATAATGGGGGCAGAAGCCGAAATACCTCTCGCCTGAAACAATGATAGTCTGTCCCATACCCTCCTTCCTCATGGCGGTGTACGCGTCCTCTGCGATCGCAAACAAATGTGGTTCAAGCTCCCCTCTCCGCCGTCCACTATAGGCCTGTATGATCTCTGGCCCATATAGTGTGACGCGTTGAAAAGGATTGACAGCAATCAGCACAATGCCGCTGTAAGTATATATGCTATGTTGAGCATAACGATTCCGGATTGTGTGTAGCACTGATCTGGGTAAATGGGACATTCGCGGTGAAGATAGGGATGTGACACACCGGACGGCTCATTGAGATGCGAGAGAGTTGCCAAATCATCCGCGGTTTCCAGAAGTGGCGGGTTGCGTAGAGGTGGTAGACCTTCTTTGCTGTCCTTGATATCCTTCCCAGTTGTGTTTATTATGATTTCCTAGAGACGGATGGAAAATCTAAGGCCTACAATACAACTGGGAGGAGAAAAAAAGCGTTACCTTGCCGCGTTCGTCAATAAAGACGAGCTTGAAGGTATCATCTACACCCTTTGTGACGGAGGCAACCTCTGCGGATATCCAGGCGAGGTCTTTGTCTTCGAACCACACTCGTGTTCCTTTGCTGTATATGTTTTCCGCCATCCTAGCGAAGAATGGGGAGACCTAGTAGCAGCTAACGTGTGTTGTCACTTGTTAATCCAAATCGGTTGGTGGTGATTTCGGTGTGCGTGACCGGTTCTTTACATAAGATATGCGACACGATTTTCCAGCACGTGTTATGTAATCCAAAATGACCCTCAAGTTCGACATCAGCCTCTCCTCTTCCACAAACTATTGTATTGTCAATTAGCTCTCTGAAATACAACTATAAGACCTTTGAGAAGAGGTCCCAGAAGACAGATCATGACTAAGTTTAATATTGAGCAAGGAGAAACCTTGTCAAAAAAGGATATGTTTTTTTTCTTCAAAGTCTCCCTGGATGCATTTCCGAGCGTTCTGAGCAATGTTTGAAATTTCGACATTGAACATTTGGCCGCTTATGTAAGCGACACGTGACTCTATCCAGGAGGAGGAAAGTGTCGAGAAAATGGACAATACCTACCCCCTGCTGCTTTTTTATGCCTGTAAAATCTAAAGCTAACCGGCCCGGGCCCAGAACCTCTTAGAGAACTGGCCCAAATAAAAAAAAACCAACTGTCAAGGGCATGGAGGATGAGGAAGCCCCACCTTGAGGAGTTTATTATGTTGCAGGGTCATATTTGTGACTTCTACCTCAAATATCACAGTGAACTCAATTTTATTGAGCAGTATTGGGGGACTGCCAAGTATCATTATACTAGGAATTCACCTTGAACACAGAATGTGGACATGATGGAGAAGAATATACAAACTACACAGCCCGATTGATCTCAGCTTATCAGTTGGGGCTCAGTGGGGCAGGAGCAGCATGGGCAAACAAAGAATATCATGGACATCACACACACTCCCTCCTACAATGCTGGCAGAGGTTTTCAGAGTGCAGATAACAATAGCAGCACCACTTGATTGGGCAAGCTATGCATTGTGCATAGTCAGAATTGGGCCCTGGTGCAATGCCTAGTGTTGCCGCTGCTCCGCTTAGTTACGCCTATCAGAAGCCCATAAAATCAATGATTATATGCTGGGGCACAGTTGATATACTTCAGAGTATCTGGGTAGATGCATGGAATGATAATACCTTCAAATCCAATGAGCATGATAGCTACTTAGGTGTGTTGGGAATTTAAGTAGTAGGAAGTCGGGGAAACTCAGTGGCTTTTTAGCCGGCCAAGACTTGAGTCCTGATCAGAAATATTTTGTATTGAGGTGTGCTGTACTAAGGAGTACAAACAGTTAACCAGTATGAATACAAAAACAAAGGTGTGGGTGGGAGGGCGACAGAAAAATAGTGATCATCTGGCTCAGTGACTGAGAAACAATGAACATGTAAGTAATGATCCCATGTAAACAAGCATCACGGGAAGCAATGTACAGGCCCTGGGAAGCTCCCTTATAGGTTTGACGAGAATTTTCCATTTTTGAGGGCCCAAAAAAGGCCATTTCCTTGAAGGAACATTCTGTTTTTGAGGCAAAAAGGTTGAAAACCATGTTGGATATTCCATTTTTGAGGGTGCATGAGCTGAATTTTAGGCGTGGGTGCCAAATTTTTTGCTGAATTTTTACTTTCCCACCCACCTAATCCTTGATGGGTTTTCCATTTTTTGGCCTCCCGTAATTCTGTTTTTGAGGCCCAAAATCACCTCATTTTTCCATCACACCTATATGGGAGCTTCCCAGGGCCTTGATGGACCTGGGAAGAAGATGAACATATAAGGAGAGATCAGGCCCTGGGAAGCTCCCCTATAGCCTTGTCTGGAAAATTTGCCCAAAATTGACCTCAAATATCCTATTTTCTGTGCCTCAAATATCCTATGTTGGACAGGGCTTGAATTCATGTGCTCCGGCTAACTTTTCACGTGACCAAATATAGGGTGTGCCAACATGTGTGGTCAAGACCATGGCCATGTACCAACTGGTAGGTACAAGATACATTTATTCTAAGACTACTATGAATAATGCTATGGGTCTATTGGGGGGCTCTTGTTAGGACCGTTCCTACTGGGGGCTCAAGCAATGAGCATTCGGGCCACCTAGGCAGTCAAATAATCGACGTGGTGGAAGGGTTTGCAGATTCGGGGGTTCACGGGTCAAACCGGGGGTCACACAAGTCGCGATTCGTACCTGAATAGGTAGAGAATTGAGTATGAGCGGGTTAGAATTGAGAAAATAGATGAAATTGAGAGGAAAAACGAAGATAGAAAAAGAAACACAAGGAACACAGGTAATATCAAAGCTAAGGTCCTTCTACTCCTACTGGGGCAGCTATATACGAGTAGGCTAGTCACGAGGTGATGGGGATATGCGATGGGGTGGGTCGTTACGGGGTCTCAGCTGATACGACGGCTGGTTGGGCAGGTTTCAGGGCTCGGGGATGGACCGGAGCCCCGAAATGCACCTGTATCAACTGTCTGATGACATCAACTCAAGCAGTTGCCCAAGTATGGGATGTCATCAAACAGGGCAATTGCCCCTTACCTGGTTTGGAAAAGGCTGCGTGATGAACACCTGCCTGGAAACTCCACTGTACTTCCTGATTTGGACGTTGTGATTACTAATTGAAAGAATTTACATCACCAGCAAGAATCGAACAGACAACCTCTGGATTACAAGCCACGTGCTCTAAAATGCAATGCGGTTTACCGTTAGGCCAAAGTGCCATGTATTACAATATGTACATAGCATAATATATAGGGTATCCTCATAATATATATATATATATAAGAAATAACATAGCCCACTCACCAGCTACTGCTGCTCTCTCTCTTTCTCGCTGTTGAGACAGCGCTTTGCTCCCAGTTTCCTGCATGCTCGTCTGCTCCCCACCACCCATTGTCCCCACCGCTCTGTCATCCCTGCCGCTCTGTCATGCCCGCCGCTCTGTTCTTCTCGTTGCTCCGTTGCCCCTGTTGCTCCATCATGCCCGCCCCTCCGTCATTCCCGTCACTCATTGTCCCCACCGCTCTTGTCCCTGCTGCTCGTCATACCCCATTGTCCCCATCGCTCTGGCATTCCTGTCGCTCTGTCATCTACACCACTCTGTAAGTTGTTCCCTTCGCTTGTTGTTCCCGCTGCTCCGTTTACCCACCGCGCATTGTACCCACTCGCTCGTGGTATCCACTGTTCCGTTGTCCCCTGCTGCTTGTTGTCCCCGCCGCTCTGTTGTCCCCGCCACTCTGTTGTCCCTGCCACTCCCTTGTCCCCTTTGCTCCCTTGTCCCCTTTGCCTTGTACCCAGCGGCCCAGCTTGTCAAAGGACCCGCATTGCAACCAACTGCAGAGCAGTGACTCTGAGTAGGCTAACCCCTGCATCAGGCGTCCCCCGCCAATGTGAAGGGCCTGTGTCGTAACCAGCTGCAGGGCAGCGGCTCCAAGTATGGGCCCTGCTGTGTGCGGGGTAGGTACCCCGCTCCCAGTTCCGAGGCCACCTGCAATAGCAGGCTGGTCACGTTCTGGGTGCTGGGTGGGTGTTGTGGTGGGCGCATGGTGGGCTGGCAGTGGGTTCACAGCGTGCGACATGACGCGTTGGTTGTGCGGAGCGGGGGCCAACGCTGGCATGTTGGGGCGGATGCGAAGTCGCAGGCAGACGCAAGGGTTGGTGTCGTGGTGGGCGCATGGTGGGCTGGCAGTGGGCTCACAGCATGCAACGTGACATGTTAGTTTTGCGGAATGGAGGCAAACAGTGGTGTGTTGGGGCGGAAGCGAGTCGCAGGCAGACACAAATCCCCCCATCTGAATTCCTGGGCTCGAGTACTCAGGGAAAGGGGAAAGGTGGAAGCAGCCACAGGGTCGGTGGGCAGCCAATGTTGCGTTGCCATACATAGAGGCCGCGCGCTGAACACTGAAGGGGCGGGCAGTGAGATGCTGTAGGGAAGTTGGGTGCAGTCAGTAGAGTTGGTGCATGCCATCGCAGATGCGCACCTTGCAGGCATCCCGTTAGCCTCGGGTCCCCTGTCCTTCCTGCAACATCATCCCCCGCCTTCGTGGCCAACTCGCATCACTTTGAGAGCTGAGGAGGGCTGTGTAGTAGAAATTTAAAATAAAAGCTGTAAAACCATAAGAAATTCGCATTAGTATGATTTTTGTATGTGTAACTGATGCAGAATGGTGCATAGCTTACCAGTACAAGTCGCTAGGCCTAGGGAAAGGAATAGTGAGCAGGAGGGGAGCGGCGATGGTGGGAGGGGCCATGGTTCGACTTCCAAAATAGGTGTTGAAGGAGAGCTCAGTGTTTGCCGAGCTTGTTCGCACACCTGCTCATCGTTGTCGATGATGTTCACAAGAGCCACCATTGCCTACGATATATATATATTTTGCATGTATCGTATCCTGATGTACTGTAGAAATACGATACAATTTGAATCATGTCATTTGGATCAGTATTAACAAAGTTATTCATATTGTGTCTATAAATGGAAATTCCCAGAAAACCGCCACGCTGGCATCATCGATGACGTTCTCAAGCTTCAATAAAAAAAGATTATCATAATAGCAACATACCTCCAGGCACTAGACCACCATTGAAGTAAGTTAAAACTTTCAGTATAATTTTTCACCGTGTTAAAGTGACGTTAGTTGTGTTCATACTGAACTTTCATTCTGTTGGTAATACTATTGTCTTGCTCTCTCTCTCTCTGACAAAGTCAGCAATACTGAGCAATCCTTACATGTTAAGTAGAAAACAAGACAAAAGAAAGTTCAATTAGAATAGAAAAACCTATATACATATCAAACTAGTAGTGGTATGAGCAGAAGCCCCAGTCTCATCTCTCCCTCTCGTCTCTCTGTCCCGTCGCATCCCTCTCCATCCTGTCGTGTCCCTCTTGTCCCTCTTGTCCTGTCGTGTCCCTCTTGTCCTGTCGCGTCCCTCTTGTCCCGTCGCATCCCTCTCATCCCATCGCGTCCCTCTAGCATAAGTCCATGTAACTAAATCATAATGTGGGCAGGAAATTCCAGTTTCCTATGTTATAATGTAGCCCCCAAATCCCAAGGCCCTTGACTAAATCATAATGTGGGTACATACCC